>SNQJ01S0025542.1:78990-121061 GCA_010110895.2 Picea sitchensis
GCGTTGGCTAGGGCCGTGGATGTTTCCCTGTAGGGGTTTTACCACGTGAAAACATCGGTGTGTTGATCTTTGATCTGGTTATGTGAGTGGTTACTGAAGGTGTTCCTCCTCTGTTGGAATACCTGTGTTGTCGAACAACAAGAAGCACAGGATAAATTCAATCCCGAGGAAATTCCACAGGAGACTGAAAGGTCTTCGTAAAATAAAGAGGCCTTACAGACAGAAAATCTAGAGACGAAAACAGAGAGGAGGTCTGGGACACCTCACGAGTCCAGTAAGACCACTCCCCCTTCATCATCTATTGTTGATGTCAATATACCTAAGGCCATAAGAGAAACAAGATCTATAGATCTAGGAAGTCCCATAGCTTCCTTAACCCCTTTACATTCTGCCTTTGGACTCCCACAAATGGGAGCCATGTATCTTAGTGATCTCACCCCTATCTCCAGAGATGAGATCCCTCCTTCTGATTATTTTTTTAGCAAAAAGAGGAAGGTTGTTCTAAAACAAGAGATGTATATGAGAGAGGGGGGTATGGTGAATAATCATAGGGTCTTGGTAGATGGCCAGAATTTGGAAGAGGAGGATTCCGTTACAGAGGTAGTAGGCTCCATGGGAGCCATGGCAACAACAAACCTTTTTACTGTGGAAAACATGAGAACAAGGATAAAGAAGAGTAACCACATAATAGCTCAATTGCAAGACCAATTAAAGAATGTTGAGAAAAACATTAGAGAAGAGGTGAATAAAAGCTTGGAGCAGGCCAAATCTATTGAAAGGAAAGAAATTCAATCACTCAAATCAAGCCTGGATGAAATGAACTAGAGGATACAAGCAAGTCAGGTGCAGGTTACTCAACAAAAGGATCTTGTAAAGCAGCTGCAGGCTAAGTTAAATTTGACATAAGGCGAGGTTGTTGACTTAAAGGCTTTCCAGACCCTCTCGCTAGAAGCACATACAAAGATAAAAGCCAAGCAACATAAATTAATCTCCAAAATAGAGATCCATAATTACTTTCAAGAGGTAAGCAAATCCCTTGATAATATTATTTTACTGGAAAAGGAGGCTAAAGCAACAAGGAATACCTTCTAGAAAGAAGTTGCATGTTCAGGAAACAAAGAGATGTCGACAAACCTAAATCTTTCTGTCACAAAACAGATAAGAGGAGACATCATGCTCAAGGTATGGGAAACAAACATATCCGAAAATAAGAAGATAATCAAAGAAATCAAAGACGACTATGAGGGAATCTTTTATTCTTTGGATAAGAAAGAGTTAGGTATTGAAAGAAATGATTGCTCTGAGCCACTAGGACAGATAAAAATTGTGAAACAGCAGTTGAACTGCAAAGAGAGCTTGAAGGAGATTCAGGCGGAAATTTCAGAGATGAAGGAAATCGATGCCAACCTGCTAGACATATGGCTGGTACAACCCAATTTAAAGTTGCAAGTGATCAGGTTTGTCGATAAAGGTTTTGAAGACCAGTTTCCAAAGGTCCAAAGAAATTTTTATCTGTTTGAAACTAAGGAGATCCCGACACCTCCTCGAACTTTTGTTTATTTTTTGGAGAAATGTATTGAATGTATAGCATCAAAGGAGGGAGAGACTTCAACTAAACAGTGAAGTATCATTTGAAATCTTATACTATTGAAATGATAGAAAAACTAAAGTTAATTGTGCAACGGTTAAGGTTGCAGTTTTGTAACTATTTTTCTCCTAAAAAGTAGGAGATTGCTAACCATCAAGTATTGATGACCTTGTATAAATACAAGGAGAGAGGACTGAAAAAGGGGATTTTTTCTTTCTCTAAAAGAACAAAGTGACGAAGTAATTTTCAAGAGACTCTGAATTAATACAAATGCAGATTGAAGATTCCATATTTTGTCAAGTCTAAGTTATGTGTTCCCCTATGTTTTCATCTTTCTTTCATATATCTAATTGATGAATGATTGGATACAATTTAGTACAACCTCTACTGTGGAATTTATTATTCTTGCTATTTAAATTATTTATAGTTTTTCCTCTGTATCGGTTATCAATAGATACAAGACCTGTAAATGTTTAGATTTCAATATCATATGCTTCATTAATATTTTTCTTGTTTCATAGTCTTTTGTTACAACGTGAGATTCCTCTTCAATTGATGCCTCACCTTGTTAATAGCTTTATGTTTTTCCTCATATCATGCATGTTTCCTTTCCTTTAAATTTAACTCAGATACAAGAAACGGCCTTAAATTTAGTCATCCTATTAATTTGTGTTTTAAAATCATTCTCTTTACATTGTGAAATAGAGATAACGAAGCTTAGAAAGAAAACACGGAATTGTATTTTATTTACCTTTATCCTTCATGACAGTACTAGTTTCAAGGCAGCCTAACATCGAACCCGGTCTTTCGGATCAAACCAAAATCGCTCTAAATTTATTTAACACTATCTTACAAAGTGCAAATAACCAGGTTGAGTTAGAACGTTCATGGGCAATAATTGAGAGAGATATCAACATTCAAGAAAATTCGGAATTTCGACAGAGACAGTTGAGAAACCAACTATACTCCTCACCCTTTTATCATTGATTTTTTCTATCCTCAACTTCCTCTATCTTTTCAGATGCCTTAACAATATACTTTAGAGCCTTAAAGTATAAACTCAGGAACAACATCTTTTTGGCATCGTTGTTGGGGAACGAAGAAACAAAGATTTTTCCCTAGGAAGAACAAAATTGACATTTTCCTTCTTTGATAGTGAACAAAGTTTGCAAACCTTCTAAGGCTACCTTTATCTTTCACTTGGCGAATCCACATTGTTTAAACTGGCTCTTAACCAAAATAACACCAGGAAGAATCCAGATGACAAGCATATTTCACCTTTTTCCGACCCAGAAAAAATTCTAAAATCAAGAAGATACTTTCGACAGACTACCTCATCTACAAATAAAAATTATCAACCTAAATTTACACAGTATGACTCTAAATATCAACACGGTCAATCAAGTATTCCACCCCCTTACGGGGAATACTCCACTGATAAAGTTACAACCCCTGAATCAGATTTGGTTATGCCTATTTTTAAGACCGAAGCTTTCTCAGTCGTTTCCCACATCAATAGAGAAAAAATATCTACCTCACTTCCTGTTTCGACCGACTCTCCCTCGCTTCTCGAGGTTCGATTTCCCACCTCTCAAAAATCAAACAATTATGCTATATATCTTGACTCAACTTCTATTGATTCTCCTATATTTTCACCCTGTGATTCTGAAGGAACCAGTCCACATTCCCCAAGCTCCTTTTTCTTAAGTTTCCTCCCCATCGATAACCGATTTCTTAAAACCCTTCCTTATAACCCCCAAACTTTAATCGCTAAATCCACAATGGTTGTGGCAGGAGGTGCAGCTGCAGGTGGTCCAGGAGGAGGAGCAGGCAGCCAAGTACCACCTCCTCGAATATTTGAAAAGGTTGCTACAAGATATCCCCCTCTAGTTCTACCAGTCCCTTTCCATGATTTACCAGAAAATTACTTGAAAAACCTACCCAAGTTCACGGGAGAGGGAGATTTAATGACAACTGAACACATAAATGTTTTCAATCAATTCACTAACATTATTGGATTGGAACATGAAGATGTTTACTCCAGACTTTTGGTTCAAACCTTTGAAGGGAAAGTAAGAACCTGGTTTAGAGGCCTAGTAGCCAGATCTATATTGTCATATGATGAACTTGAAAATGCTTTTATCAGACAGTGGGGTGAATGGAAAGACCATCTTTATTATCTAACCGAATTTGGGGCTCTTTGAAAGAAAAACTCTGAATCAGTTCTTGAGTTTACCCAATGATTCAATAAATTGTACAACAAGATCCCAACCGAGGTCAAACCCTCACAACCTGCAGTGAAAGTGACTTTTGTTGGAGCTTTTGACCCCAACTTCGCCCTGTTATTAAGGGAGAGAAGATTAGTAGATATCACCAAGATGCAAGATGATGCCTTGGAAATCGAATCTAACATGATGGCATTGGGGAATATGAAAACCAAATTTGAGACTGGAAACAAATAAATCAGGAGATACAGGGAGAAAGGAGGACCCCCTAGATCAGGAAGATCTTCAGAAGCAAAAATGGATGATATGGCTAGAATCATCAAAGAACTGTCAAAAAAAACATCGATAATGGAACTAGATCAAGCTAAGAATGAACATTACCCTAGAAAGGAGTTCAGGAAGAACCCTAATCCTCAAAACCACCAAAAACAAATTAAGAATGAAGATCAAAAAATCCAAACCCCTTTTAAAAGAGAAAACTTTATAGGAGGACAAGATGTGGAGGATTTCGCGGAGTTAGAAGAGGATATGAATAATCTTGGCGATGATTGCTTACAACCCTATATAAAAAAACAATATTACAAAAAGTATTTGAATATAGAGTATAGGACTGAGAGTAACAATAACAACAGGGTTTCGGAAGATACGACCTATCAGGAAATAGTGGACGGTATATTGGTCGAAATCCACCAGAAGTACAACCTAAGACCTAGAAACATGGTTTCCACAACCGCTCCAGTTAAAAAGATACTGCCGAGGGTTGAAACTGACAAAGCAGTTTCAAAAATCACTGAAAAACAGACTGAAGGGACTAAGACTACTAACATACAGTCTATTAAAACAAAGATAGTGGAAACGCCACCTTTAAGCACGCAGAAACTAGACACCCCTATTACCGAAGCAAAGGCCCCTCAACCAAGGAAGGATAAAAAGAAAGGGTTGGAGACTCAAACCATGGAAATCAATAAAACCATTGGAAGTTTTAATCTAGAGAATGAAATCAATAAGATCAAAATCCCTATTCCCCTCGTCGAACTGGCCAAAAACCTGATATACTGAAAACAAATTGCAAAAATGATTAGTTTTTCGGAAAATGAAAGTCAGCCTAATGTTATTGACTTAGAAGATGATAAGCCTAACATGATTTTCGGCCCACACTTTGAAGGTGCCAGAGACACTGTTGCCCCTTTCTACATCACTTTGACTGTTTTCGACCATCTGCTCCATAACTGCATGTTAGATTATGGGGCCTCTCACAATGTGACGCTTAAAGAAATCATGGATAGACTCGGCCTTGAAATCACCAGGCCTTATGGAGATTTATATTCTTTTGATTCGAGGAAATTCAAGTGTATAGGAATGATAAATGACTTAGTTGTAAAGCTTGCACAGGTACTTGCGAAAAGCGTTTTAATGGATGCGGTTGTCGCAGATATACCCCCAAAATATGGCATGCTCTTGTCCCGGTCCTAGGGTGCTAAACTTGGAGGTTCCCTTCAACTTGATATGACGTACACAACAATTCCAGTTTTCGGAGACAATTCATGCGATTGTACAGGGAAACCAGGTTAGCATTTATGGTTAGTGACCCTCTCAGCCCAAATAATTATCCTCTATATATTGTTGATCAGGATTTGGGTAATTGTATATTATCTATAGATGATGATGTTGATGCGTGTATAGAAGAAAGTTGTATAGGAAATAAAAAAGAAAAAGAACAAATAGAACAGGATGTATATAGCACTGGTGTTTGGAAAATGTTTTTTGATGGTGCCTCATCTTATCTTGGAGTTGGGGCTAGAGAAATGTTTGTGGCACCTCATAACCAATCCGTTATCCCTTTCTCTTATAGGCTACAGTGGAACATTGACCACACTAATAACTTATGTGAGTACAAATCTCTAGTGTTATGGTTAGAGGCCGCTAGGAGAATGAAAATTAAAATCTTGGAAGTTTTTGGTGATGCAGAGTTGATCGTGAAACACGTTAATCACCAGTACCAAGCCAAACATCCTAGGTTAAGGTCATATCGAAATTGTGTTTGGGACCTAATTAAATTTTTTTTCTCCACTATTAATATTCACTTCATCTCGAGAGCATAAAATCAATAGGCGGATGCTTTAGCCAAATATTCTTCGACTTTCTCACCTCCCACTGCTTTCAAATTAAAGTATCATATACAAATGAGACATAGGCCTTCCATACCCAATAACATACAACATTGGCAAGTCTTTGAGGATGATGAACAACTCCGATTTTTTTTAGAAACAGTAGATGAGTTCGCCGAAATGCATGCTGACCAAGAGAACCAAAATGATCCTATTTGGATCATGCAGGAAGGGGAAGACCCCCAAGAGTTCTAGGATAAAATCGCTAATCACCGTATGCTTTTTTTTAAAAATAATTAGATACCCAAGGGACTGATTCCCTTAGAAAGGCTCTTTAATCATGATGACATCCCTTTGAAGACTACCCTACAGCCTCAGCCGGAAGAGGTCGAAGATTTCAATATAGGTACCGAAGAGACTCCTAGATTAGTTAAAGTATCCAGGTACCTGTCTCCCGAAATCAAAAGTAAATATGTTGAGTTGCTTAAAAAATACAAAGATGTTTTTGCCTGGTCTTATGACGAGTTGATAACTTATGATACGACTATTATGGAACATAAAATTCCACTAAAACCAAGCGTCAAACATTTTAGGTAGAAGCTAAGGCAGATTAACCCAATATTATTACTGATGATAGAAAAAGAAGTAAAAAAAATCCTGGATGCTAAAATCATAGTCCCACTGAGATACTCTGAGTGGGTAGCTAATTCAGTTCCAGTGAGAAAGAAAACGGTGAGATCAGACTGTGTGTCGCTTTCAGAAACCTGAATCAATCATCAGTCAAAGATAATTACCCATTACCTAAGATGGATCATGTTTTAGAAAAATTAGTTGGAGCTAACATAATGTCTATGATTGATGGTTTTTCAGGTTACAATCAGATCATGGTGCATCAAGACGATAAAGAAAAAACTACTTTCACTACCCCTTGGGGTACTTTTATGTATGATAAAATGCCTTTTGGTTTAATGAATGCAGGGGAAAATTTTCAGTGAGCCATGGATATCGCTTCCGTGGGTGAAAGAGATAAGTTCGTTGTTATCTATCTTGATGACCTGACTATGTTCTCTAAATCTGATGCAAAACATCTAATTCACCTTAAACAAACCTTTGAGAAATGCTGAAAATTTGGTTTGTCACTCAATCCCAAGAAATCTCATTTCATAATGCAGGAAGGTAAACTCTTGGGCCATATCATGTCTAAAGATGGAATCAAAATTGATCCAAAAAGGGTTGAGGCAATAGATACTACAAATTTTCCTAGAAATGTAAAGGAAATTCAGTCTTTTTTAGGAAAAAAAAATTCTTGAGGAGATTCATCCCTAACTTTGTTGAAATCGTAAAATTGATAACAGATATGCTCAAAAAGGATAGTGAGGTGAGATGGACTAGTGAAGCCAAAGCGTCATTTCAACTCATCAAGAAAGTAATAAGTGAAGCACCGGTTTTGGCAAGCCCAAATTACACAAAAGAGTTTTTGATTTTTTCTTTTGCTTTAGAACATATTATCGCAGCTGTATTGTTACAAAAAAATGAGGAAAGTTTTGAGTGGCCTATTGCGTTTTTTAGAAAAAGTCTCAGAGATGCTGAGATGAAATATGATATATTAGAGAAACATGCCTATGCAATGGTGAAAGATCTCAAGGCTTTCAGAACTTACGTGTTGCACTCAAAGATCATTGATTATGTACCCTCTAGCTCTGTTAAAGATATCTTGGTGCCACCAGACAACGATGGAAGAAGAGGTAGGTGGTTAGCTAAGATCCAGGAGTTTGACCTAGAAGTCAAACCAACTAAAATGGTCAAAGGTCAGGGTTTGGCCAAATTACTTGCCGAATCGAATTTAAAAGCACTTGGGATAAATCAACTGCAAGAGAACAAGGAATTTCTAGAAATAGACGAGCTTGATGTCAATTCACCTACAACCAAAATTCAAGAAAAGTTTTCTACTTCGGCCTAGTATCGCGACATCATCCATTACCTACTCATGCTTCAATGTCCTAGTGAGTTAAACCCCTCTAAAGCTAGGACGCTAAAGTTATATGCTGTAAAATATTGTATCATAGATGCTAAATTGTATTGGAAAGACCCCTTGGGTTTCCTACTGAGGTGTTTAGTCGAAACTGAAACATAAGGGGTTATGGATGAATTCCATGTCGGAGTGTGTGGAGGGCATCATGTGTGGTGAGAAACAACTTATAAAATCTTAAGAGATGGATATTACTGGCCCAAATTGTTCACAGAGGTGAACACTAAAGTCCTAAATTGTGTCCCTTGTTAGTTGTTCATAGAAAAGCAGAAGGTCCCAGCTTTTCCCCTTATTCGAATTAAAACCGAAGCCCCGTTTCAACAACAAGGACTTGATTTCATTGGAGAAATTCATCCACACTCCAGCGCGCAACAAAAATGGATCCTAACTGCTAGTGATTATTTCACTAAATGGGTGGAAGTTATCCCCACAAGAAGTGCAATTGATTCGGTAGTAATCATTTTTTTGGAAGATAATATTTTATCTAGGTTTGGTTTTCCTCAAAAGATAGTCACTGATAATGTGCAAGCATTTAAGTCAATGGCCATGATTAATTTTTGCCAAAAATATAGCATCGTACTAGGACACTCCACGACTTACTATCCACATGGTAATGGTCTGGCTGAATCATCTAACAAAAGCCTGATTATCGTGATAAAAAAGGTTTTGACTGAAAACAAGAAAGCTTGGCATATCCATTTAAAATATGCTCTATGGGCCAACATAATAAGTACTAAAAGATCAATTTTTTGTAAGTTCCCACTGGAAACCTTTGTTTCCTGAAATATTCCATGACCAAATCACCAATTTGAAAATCCACTTGTCTCCTTTTCATGTCTACCCTCTGTTTATATTTACCATTGCACTCCTGCAATCTTTGCTTGACACTTTTCTGCAACTCTTATAGGCTTATAGAAAAATCCTGATCATTAGCACTCCTTAATTCCTTCTTTCCCAAATCTCTTAGCTCATATACTCCTCTTGGATGCATTCCATACACAATCTAGAATTGAATTATTCATGTTATCCTATTTGGTGAGTCATTATATGCAAATTCATCCTGAGCAGGCATTTGGTCCCATTGCTTAAGACTTTCATGCACAATTGCTTAAGACTTTCATGCACAAGACTCCCTGTAACTATTCTGAACTCCTATTCACTACCTATTTTTTACCATAAATATGTGAGTGATAGGTTGAGATAAAAATGACATTAGTACCATGCTTCTTCCACAAGGTTCTCCAAAATGACTCCACAAATTTGTATCACGATCCGGAAATAATCTTTATTGGGTAAACTATGTAGTCTCACTATTTTTGAAAAAAAAATACTGGAAATATTATTTCCATCAGCTCAGTATTCCTGCTTCCTACAAGAAATAAATGATCCATTTTTGAAAATATATCGACTACAACATAGATAGAATCATTCCCCTTTTGTGTCTTTGGTAATCTCAATACAAAATCCATGACGATCAAATCCCATGTTTTTTTTGGAATAAGTAGTGGTTGGTACAGTCCTGTGTTATGACTCCTTCCCTTAGCATGCTGACAAATCTTGCACTTTCCCAGAAATTTCTTCACATGATTATGCATACATGGCCAATAATAGAAAGCATTTACATGTACAAAAGATTTGTCTTGACCAAAATTTAATGACAGACCTCCACTGTTCTTTTCTTTAATCAAATTATCCCTCATCGAACACTTTGGTATGCATAGTTTTTTTTTCTTGAACAACAACCCTTCTTGTAACAAACATATAGTCCAACCATTGGCTTCTATTGTTGGAAACTAGGTTTTCACAAGCTGCATAAGCATGTTTGAAATCTACATCATCCTTATAGAATCTCCTTTAAACCATCAAAACCTAAAGTGTTGACTTGAATTTCTTGCAAAAGAAAATTAATCCTACTTAATGCATGAACAACTTTATTAGTCTTACCACTTGTATGTTAAATCACAAAAGTAAAATTCTGCAAAAATTCAATCCACTTGGCATGTGTTTGGTTCAACTTTGGTTGACTACTTATAAACTGTAATGCATAATTTCCAGTGTATAGGAGAAACTCTTTGGGAATGAGATAATGCCTCCACTTCTTGAGTTCTTGGACAATTGCATAAAATTCCTTGTCATAAGAGCAATACTTATGTTTTGCTTCATTTTATTCTTCACTAAAATATGCAATATATCTCTACTCCTGACTCAAAACAACGACTATTGTAGTCCCACTAACATCACTCTCGACTTGAAAGGATTTATCAAAGTTTGGAAAATCCAATATAGGATTTTTAGTAATTGTTTTTTCAATAATTTAAAATTTCTATCTGTTTCTTTTGTCCACTTAAATGGTTGTTTGCTTTCTTTGATAGTTTCTACATTAGGTGCACATATTTTACTGAAACATCTAATGAATTATGTATAAAAAATTGCAAGTCCATGGAAACTTCTTACCTAAAATGTATTTCTAGGGGTTGTCCAATTCACAATTGCTTGAACCTTTTCTGGGTCCATCTCCAAACCTTCTTCATATACTACAAACCCCAAATATATCATCTCCCTTTTCATAAAACTGCATTTCATCAAATTTATCAACAATATTTCCTTCTGTAGGGTACTCAAAACCATCCTAAGATGTCTTAAGTGTTCCTCCTTTGTCTGGTTGTAAATCAGAATGTCATCTATATAGACTATCACAAACTTTCCAATAAATTCCTTTAAGGCCTCATTCATCAACCTCATAAATGTACTTGGAGAATTTGTGATCCCAAAAGGAATCACCAATCATTCATATAGTCCATTATTTGTCTTAAAAGAAGTCTTCCATTCATCCCCTTCTCTTATCCTAATTTGATACCCACTTTTTAAATAATTTTTTGAAAAATACTTTTCCCCACTTAAGTAATCCATCAAATCATCTATTTTGGGTAATGGAAATTTGTACCTTATGGTAATTTTGTTAATTTCCTTAGAATCAATGCACATTTTCCATCCACCATCCTTCATTGGGATAAGAATTGTCAGTACAACACACATGCTCAAACTTTCTTTCACCAAACCTTTGTCTAATAACTCATGCACCTTCTTCTTTATCTCTTCATTCTCTTGAGGGGTCAATTTGTACGTTTATTTGTTAGGAAGAATTGCTCCAGGTATCAAATCCATATGGTGACTAATACTTCTCACAGGAGGTAAAGAATTAGGTAATTCATCTACTATGATATCAATAAATTCATTAAGCATACCTTTAACTTCAGTAGGAAAATTGTCCAAATTTATAGTGGTGATTATTACCTTTGGCTTACCAACAAGAGAAAAATGTACCTTCTCTTTATTCTTGACTTCTTGCAGCAACTCCTTGCCACTCTAGGTCCATGTTCTTCTTTTACCAATTCACCCTTCAAGGGAAACAACACATGCTTATGTCCATATTTCTCTAGGGAATAAGAGTTTCTCGTTCCATCATGAATAACCTTCTTGTAATAATTCCATGGTATTCCTAATATAATATGGAAGACATCCATGGGAATTATATCACATAATACCTCATCCTTATAAGTACCAATTTGGAATTCCACCTTACACTGTTCATTTACCAAGAGTTGATGTCCTTTCTACAACCATGACACTTTGCAGGGAGTGGGATGTGCCATCCTCTTCAATCCTAGCTTATCTACTATCTTTGTGGAAACTGATTAATTGTACTTTCACTGTCAATGACAATTTTGCAACACTTCCCCTTTGACTTACATACAATTCTAAATTGACTTTTCCTTTGTGTTGGCTCACTTGTCCCTTTCTCTTACTTGACCAAGAATMTTTTCAGCATTAAAGACTCCCCTACCTCATGATTTTCTTCCTTTTCCATTGTATTAGTTATTTCTTCCCTATCCTATGAAACATTTTCATTCCTCTAGTTTGTTGGTTTATTTTCATGACAGTCCTTAGACATGTGTCCTACCTTGCCACAAGTGTAACATCTAAGTTCTATTCCTCCTCTACCTCTTCCTCTAGATAAAAGTATCCTTCCTATGAATTATCCTTCTCTTGATGATTGATTGCTTGAGCTTGAGCTGCTCCCTTCATCTTTTGAATTTTGTAATATTTTTTTGTGACTGGATTGTCCTTTAACTCTTGTTGGACCTCTTCCCCTAGTTCTTTGACTTTGTTTTCTAGCTATCTTATCCTCTGCTTTCAAATTTTCATGATAAGCATCTTCTATAGTCCTTAGGATCAAGAGACTAATTTCATCCTAGATGTCATACCTTAAGCCATTGATGTACCTTGCAACTTTCTCAGCATCATTCTCCACATGCCTTGCCCTAATGTTTAACCTGCAGAGTTATTTTGTATAATATTTTACTCAATTAGTTTTTTACCTTAGTGTTGTGTCTGTTTCGTCACTTGGGTGAGCAAAAAAAGGGCACTTGCATGCCTAGTTGGGCCTGCTAGACAAGACAGAGGTTAGTGCATGAGTTAAACAAACAAAGAACATGAAATAAACAAGTAAACAAACTAAAAACAACTAAGAAAATAAAACTAGAATGCATAAGAATCTTTTACAACCATAAACAAAGAACCAATGACCAATATTATGCCACCAATGGATAAATATATTAGTTGGAAAAACACCATAGAGAAATGAGGACTTATGAGTCCCCTCTTCCTCCTTGGGAGGGCTCTTGAGTTCCCTAATGAAGAGCTCTTCTTACAATGGTAGAAAAGAAAGAAAATGATGAAGAAATCAATGCCTAATCCCTCAAGAGGTGAGTCGAATGGCCTATTGGAATGTTGCTATAATGATCCAAGGAGAAAACATGATTCTCAAGGGAGGATTGAGGCAGCATAACAATACTATGAAAATAATAATTTCTTATTGCACCCATGGCCTCCATTTATAGCATTTCTTCAAGGAAATACTCAATTGGTTCTTAGTGTGAACAAGGGGCCCTTTAGGGCACCCTTTCATCCTTGACCAACCCCCCATTCGAATTCAGCTCAAATTTGAGGGTCAAATCAAGTTGGGAGCTGGTCCATAAGTGGTTGAGGGGAAGACAAGAACCATAAATACATCGTTCACAGGAGTGTGTGACTTTTCTTGTAAACAACTGCGCATATGGCGCATTGTGCACTCTATGAGATTCTTTGGCCCGCGCACTGTGTGCACGCTTCCTTTAGTGAGTTAGCACATGTCAATTTTTTTCCCAATTGTATAGTTTTTGCCTCTTGAAAATGCATTTTTGTGTTGTAGGTGAACTAATAGGTGTTTGGCACTGATATATTTCTGTAACCATTTGCATGCAATGTTGCAAATGAAATTTCAGTGATAACAGATGCCCCCTGATGTGTGAGGTTAGGAGCATACGTATAGCCGAAATACATCAATGCTTATTCTACTGAGAGTGCCATTGTAATGAAGAGTGCCGATAGGAACTGCAAGATCGATCCATGGAAGGGAGAGGGGAAACTGTGGGACCCAAACCTTTCTCTAGGGAGAAAAAAGAGAAAATGTGTATACAAACGAGGCAGGCATGCCCCATGATCGTGTCATGTAACTCAAAATGTAAGACAGTAACTGAAGTTGTATGCTGATGTAGATAACTGGAGTTCCCTCCGTGGTAGTTTGATAATGACAGATGACAATTTTGATGGTGAGCATACTATGAAAAGAGGAAAGGATGCTTGTAAGAAGTGTCGATGACTCGTATGCATTGATGGCCTAAATATTTCAAAGGTCTTCGACTGTTATAAAACAACTGCAATAGTCACATAGTAAGACCCACCGTAACATGAGATTTTACTGAAGTCAAATGTTATGGGGGTCAACAGAAGCAAAGAGAAATGATGGTTCTCTCTGTGTCATCCGAGACTCCTCATTGTAAAGGTAATGAGAGTCAAGATATTTTTGCCCTGTTGGAAATGATGTTGATGTCGACAGAAAGGGAGACACAACTCCAAGAAGCAAAGGGCTTCATGAAATATGTGGAGATAATATCAAAAACTGATAGGGAACATGAATGAAGTCAAGAGGTGATGAGAATCAAGACTTCCCTTGGTTGGGGATATGTTTGAAGGATGATTGGCATAAACCGTAAAATTGTATCTAGTGTTAGGGGGACAACTAGACATGGGTTTAGATTGTGCCAGAGGCGTGAAAAAGTGGATGAACTCAAAGATCAGGGGTACATGGACTGTGGGATACTAGGGGTTTATGGACAATTTCAAAATGAGTAAAGGGGAGTGGATGGCCCAACCAAGGGCGACATGGGTTGTGTTGCCAGAAAAAGAAGGTCGTCAAGGGTGACGACAAAAAACTAAGTAAATGCTGGAAACAAAGGCTTTTTACAATTACCAAATAAATAAAGAATAATTTGGGATGAATGTATAGATATAGAAATGGGTTCCCTAGTGCAAGATGGCTTGGCCTATGAGGGCACAAGTTGCATGGAGAACTGGTGGAGGGTGGGGGGCCCATGGGTGGGTTTCTGTATGAGGTAAATGAATGGAGGGAAATATGCAGATGGGAAAACTGATTGTGGATGAAATGGGGGGTTAATGATAATGCGGAGGTGCAGTCAAATAGAACCGAGATAAGATAACCTGGGAGTCCATTAGGAAATCTAGAAAAATGACGAGAAGGATTATGTGGCGTATCCTCGGAAATGCATAAGACTATCGAGACTCCCATCCCTAGGGGGTGAAAGTAGCATGAGTGTCAAAGTACCAAGGAGAAATATGAATGGGATAGCTCATGTGGGGGAGAGTGCTACCCGGTGACAGTACCAAAATGCAACAGAGGTGACCGTACTTCAGAGATGGATGTAGGGACCCTAAAGGTGAATATTGGAAGGTGTGATTGGGAGATGCAATTGATATTCAAAGGGAGTGATCACATGCCAGTGTCGATCGTATACCTGAAGGGGATGCACTGGTTGGTGATGACCAAGTACCTGCACACATTAAAACCGAATTCCCAATGTGACCAATATCTGAAGATAAAGAACATATAATCGTTATTTGATAATTTTGAACAATAGCATGCATACCTAGATGTGATGTGAGAAAAATGCTACCTTGGGGCCGAGTGCACATGGTGACCCAGGGAATGTGATTGTGTAGATGGCAGGATCCTAATCTCGTGGATAAAGACAGATCAGGAAACATACACTTTGGGCTGCTGTAATTGAGTGTGGAATTTTGGCAAAAGGGACTATATATGATTGTTAGGACCACAATGCCACCTCATTTGTACCCACTTATAGGAGCTCGAGTCGACCGATTCAGGATTTGCAAGAGTCAGGTTAGTGGTCCCATCCTCCGCCATAGTATATAGTTTCTACTTTTTTAGGTAGGGGTCGTACAAATGGTCATACTAGGGTAGGTTTAGGGGTGGGGCCACTAATGCGTAGGAGAAGGAAGAATACCTATGCTGAGATGCATGGGTATAATTCCATCTCCTTCGCATGATGTGCGGTTGTGCTGGACACAATCGTGTAGAGGGGTGTGTGGGTAGGGGGTAATATTTCCTTTGGGAAATGAACTAGAGAATTGGGAGGATTTGAGGGAATATCCTCATACAATCTATCTATGAACCATGGAGGGGTGGGAAGTGACTTAGGTTCAGGGGAGGTGCTATTGATAGTATTTGGAGAAGAGATAGGGATATTAACTTGTGTCACATGAGGTAAGGTGGTCGAGTGATTTTGAATAAGGGTTGATTGACGACGCCAGTATTCAACAATCAAAGGACACTGGTATGTGAAATAAGCAAGTGAGTCACAAAGAGAGCAAGGGAATCTCATCCATTTGGGGACTGAGGTCGAGACATAATGGATGTCGGCGATGTGGGTACCCGAAGGTGGTGGTGGAGAGGGATCTTGATAAAAGGTTTGGCATACTGCCATTAGCATCTGTCAAAACTAAGGTAGAGCTGGGAAATGAAGAGTGTAGTAGCCATACTTTGAATAGATGACACAAGCGAATTTGGTTCACAACCCTTTACTTCCTATAGTGGAGGACGCGGTCATAGTATTTGATGTGCTTGGTGAAGCAACGAGCGTTGTATTTGCTCGAGGAAGTTGGATCCGATTGCATAACTTGGGAAGAGAAGGACATTTATTAGTGGGGTGTCCCTCTCTTTTGCATAGTGTGCAAAGAGGTTGAATTCAGGGAGGAAGTGGAGTGGTGGGCTCTTTGTTATTTCGTCTACCCCCAGTTGTGGCAATGATGCTGGAAATTGGGGGTGAGGGTGATGTGGAAAAAATTAGTACTGGAATTTGCATTGGGATTCCCTTTGACTAAGGAGCGAGGGATGGTTGAGGAACCATCGCGGGTGGGTGTAGATACCATACAGGGATGGCGAGCACTATGTTAGGAAGGGTAAGTTTCAAAACTACCTGAAATGCTTGTACTCTTGGTGGGGGGTAGAAGAAAGGAATTTGAGTGATGGCTTAGGGGATTGTCTCCCAAGCCGGGATTTTCCCCTAGGGGAGGGTGAAATTGGGGATAAGTGGTGTAGTAGGGTTCCCCAGTAATCCCCGAGGTAGAATTTCTTCAACTGGTGGTATGTCGAGGTGTGGAGAGGTCTATGTGGGAGGAATGGTGTCTCCAGTTTAAGTTTCATTAGAAGATACGACACACACTTATGTTGAAGGGTGTATGAGAGGTAGTGGTCCATGGTATGCCCCCAACAAGAATGGGTCCTTGAAAATTATAAGGCCCATATCAATGAGTGAATAGGCATTTGAGATAGTGCGGACAAGAGGTAAGATGTTATCAATGTTCACGAAATGGTTAGGCTCATAATGTGTGATTTGGTCGATGGTGACGATTTTCCTGTTGTGGGGGAACATCATCATTCGAAACATAGAAGAGGATATTTCCTTCATAGCGTACATTTATAGCTACGTCCAAACAAGATATTGTAATCGAGCGGGGCGTCGATAACCTCAATGTCAATGATAATGGTTTTCCCCCCGAGTTTGATGGGGACATTTTGAAAGAGCCCTTCAGAGGAGGATGGTCGACCATCATAGGCTCTTAATGTGATGGCGGATGGTATAATCTTAGGGGAGCCAAGTTTCTGCCATACAGTTTTAAACATGATGCATGTGGATGTACGTTCATCAATGATACACCGATGAGCCGTGATGTTTCGAATCTTGATTAGTATCTGGAAAGGTACTAGAGCAGGGAGACGAGGTTCTCCGCTATCTAGATCAAATGTGATGAGTCCAGTATCATCTGGGTTGAGTTCTCGCAAGGCCAAAAGAAAGGATTTCCGTTGAGTTGGACAGGTTTGGAGGACCTCCAATACAAACATGGCTGCAGGAGACTGCACCAAGTCATCGATCAGACTGTAATTGAGTGTTTCCCTATCCTGAGGGTTGTTGACATTTCGTCGTAATAGAATGTGAGGGATCTGAATGGGGGGTTTAGTGTTAGGGCGTGGAATCATCAAGGGTTGTCCAGTTGTAGTTGGATCTTCTTACGAAGTGGTGGGAGTAGATTCAGGGGGCGCGATGTATTGACGACTACGCATTTGTAGAAGAATTTCTTCGTTAGTGAGGAGGATATTACGATCCACCAGATTTCAAGGGTGGATGGGCCCTAGGTTTTGATATTGTCCCATTTGTGGTGGGGCAAGGTGTAACTCATGTTGAGTATTCATCACACCTTGGTGTGGAATAGGGTTTTGCAACATACATGGGGGTGGTTGTTGCAAATATTGTTGTGGGGCCTACTGAGGGGTAGGCAACACTGGAGGATGTGGCATGTTCATGGATTCTTTAATCCGTTTAAAGTCAGAAATTTGGGGGAAATGGTGAGTATAATGACCATGATCGCCGCAAAGAGCACAAGGGAAGTTTGTCCGGAGGTTGTTGTTGTTCCTCCCTTGGCATTTGTTGTTATTGTCCCCTTGGGGGTTCTGGTTACCCCGATTCTGGTTGCCCCCAGCAGGTTGGTTTTGTTGGGGGTTATTTCCCCCTGGTCTTGGGTTATTATTGTTTCAGTTTTTTCCTTTATTCTTGGCATTATTCGACTGATGGGATAGATTTTTTGTATTCAACTGTTCAAAAGTATGAAGTTGTTGAATGGGAGAGGGATGAACAAAGTTAACACCATCGTGTGGTTGTCCATGTGGAGGAGAAACCAGTTGTGGAGGACCAGGAAATGGAAAATACATATTGTTTTGTGGCAACAATCTGTAGGGTGCATAGGAAGGTGTATCACTTTCACTGGTGCCTAGGTTATATGATGAGGTAGAAGGGGAACCTGAACTTGTTTGAGAAGTCGGGCGCATCATGGGTGCTGACGAGGGCCCACTCATGGGTGGAGGGGGAGTAATAGGATATGGTTGTTGGTAAGGGGGAGGAGGGTAATAAGACGACCCTCCATATATTGTCAGATATTGGTGTGTCCCATACATAGGTAGTGGTTGGATGTACGGGTTGTGGTGTGTCATGGTACCAATCAACCCATCCACATTGTGAGACATGCCAGATTTGTCCTAGTCAAATGGTACAGGTCTGGGTGCATCGGGTAATACTGTGTATAAGTAACCTAACTGAGCATAAATGAGGTCAAATTGTTGAGCCTTGCTGATGGATTCCTCTTCGGATTGGGGGAAGGTGGATGCCACATCTTTGGCAAGTATAGAGACAAGTGATTTTAGAAACTAATCGAGACATTGTTCTTTGGTGGTTTCTGCTTTACATAAACTACATTGTTGACTCCATTCATGGATGTGGTCAACAATATGCATAGCTGAGGTTTGTTTTCACTCAGAGACCAGTTCTAAACTAGTGTCATGACGAATTGTAGTTGGAAAAAGGCCAAAAATTCTTTGGCCAAGGATTCAAAAGTCACGTGGGATCTTGATTTTTCGTCCACATACCATTTGGTTGATGGACCAATGAGTGTTTGTTGAAATAAAATTAAGAGGATGGAGTCATCCATGATGTTGTTTGAAGTGCACACCATAAGTGGAAGGGCATGACATGGTTGGCAGGATATTCCCCCGATTTTCCTTCAAATTTTGGATTGTCTGAAGGTAGTTTGGTAGGCATATTGGGCCATGTGGGGTCATGTAAAATAGGATCATTCCCGAGTTTAATCAAATTAGGAATGTTGAGAGATGAAAAATATGGCATGGGGGGTGGTGGTGGAGGATTAATTCCAACCATGGTGTGAACAGGTAGTGGAACTGACCCTTGAGGGGGATTTGGTGGGGTTGTACTTCTCTCTTGAGAAGAAGTTTTACCCCCTCTTCCTTGTGAAGGAGAGCTAGTGGATGGATGGCCTTGGGAATTGGACCCAAGTAAAGTGGAACCAAGAAAAGATGATCCTAAAATAGTGGGACTCATAGGAGTATGAGATGGTTGAGCCAGTGAGTCAAAAGAACTAGGAACTCCTCCTAGAATAGGAGGTGTTGGTCACTATAATTGCTTAATTAATTTCAAACAACCAAGTGAAACATAAATTATCAACCCAGGGAAGTCTTTTGTTTCAAAGGTAGCTGCGCACTGTATATGCTCAATTCCAAAAGCACTTAGTGTTGTAGTAAAGAATTCCAAAAGCACTTAGTGTTGTAGTAAAGAAATCCATTCTATCTAAACTTGTTGAAATGAACCGAAGCTCTGAATTGTATCACAGAAAGAGATCTCCCTATTGCAATTCTTTATAAAGTGCAAATTAAGAATCTCGGATTACATTTTAAAATAACATTGCAATGGGTAAGAACAACTATCTTGTAATCGAGAACAGGACCCTTACTCTCAAACAGAGACTCCTGCAGATTAACACTTCATGAAAGCAATAATGCAAAAACAATAAGCTCTATCTAACAGAGAACAAAAGCACTTAGTTCCTTTCTGCCTAAGCAGATTCTCTCGCCTTACTTCATGCACAATGAGATTGAAGTCTACAGAGAACAAGGTACCGATTCTTTCTAAGGTGGATCTCTAACCCAGCCTGACATCACAGAAAATAGACAAGAGTAGGATGTTTTGGTTCCTTCCTTTCCGAGCAGGAACCCTTAACCACTCCCCGACTAACATACCTGCGTAGGTGAAAGGGAATCTACGAAGACATTGCTGTGTTGCACCTTCCCGTCTGGAAAGGGACACTTTAACCAAGTCTCCGGCTAGCACACTTGGTAAAGGGATTCTATAGGAGACAAGGTGTTGTAGTCCCTTCCCCGGCCGAAAGGTGGACTTTAACCAAATCTCAATTAACAATAAATCGCTAGGAAAGAGATCTACTCAAGTCAAGATGGCTAGATTCCTTCCTATCCGAAAGGTGAACCTTTTATCCTAATCTTTGTCTAACAAAACCGGGGCCAATAATGAATTCTACAGAGGGTCCGATAATTTAATCCCTTTCTATCCGCAAGGTGAATCTTTAATCAAACCTTCGCTAACATAGAATCACCACACAAGATTGCCGATAAAAGAATTACAATTCCATTCAATAACTAAGACAGAGTCAAGAGTGTTTCAGCAAGAATGCAAAATCCATCAAACAAAGGTTTCAAATAACTACCGCTTAAACAAAATATAAACAGAATTTAAACAATCACACTTCAAACTAAGGGATGAATCTTGTGAAAAAGGTGGGACCTCCCTTCTCACAAAATTCCCCAACGTGGAAACTTAGAGACGAAGTTATCAAAGCAGCTTTCTATTCATCCGCTGGAAATATCACATTACGTATCGGAAAAATTGAACACGCCCCGCCTCAAGTTCTGAAGTATTATCAAAGTTTGATTCTCGAATGGTGATTTCCTTTAATTTAAAGGGAAATCCCATCTATTCATTAATCATTACAAGGCGTATCCGATCCTACACTAAATCGCATCTTCTTTCTAAATCAAAGATAGGGTGTCCTATTCTTATGCAAACAAATGCTAATACAAGGGCTGGATCAGCATGCCGCTACGTACCGGGTGTAACGGCTTCTTCATATAGCCGCTAATGTTGTTAGTACGCAATCCACGTCCTGTGTCAGCTTTGACTGCTAACTGTAACGTCTTGTGTTTCAAGATCGTCGGTTCTGGTGGTTTCCTTTGTGTTTTAGCATCTGCACTTCTTAACTGAGTGACATCTCCGTGTTCTGCATTCTTGAACCGTGTAACACGAAGCAGTTACACGGTTTCGGCATATGCATCCTCGACTGTGTAGCAGCTCCGTTTCGGCATATACCCTTGGTCGGTAGCAACTCTTCCGGTGGTTTCAAAGCATCACCAATACCGCTTTGGGCGCCTCTGTTTCAAAGATCGGTCCGAAATAATTATTCTAAATATGGACACTTATGCACTTCTAATCAATGGTTAGGTTCAAAAGTAATGTAAAAGTGTTATGCAAAACAAATTAAACATATAGTAATGAGAAAGGACGCTCTATACCCCTTGGGGTGATCAGATGAAGTGATAATATGAGTCTAAATACAGGTGATGAAGGGTATAATAATGGCAAAAAGTATGAGCAAAAAGGTACAATATGTGGTCCCAACAGGAGGGAGATTCTGCAAGCGTCTGGAACGATGGGGATTCTGTGGGTCCCCTATTATGTCCGACTAGAAAAGTGAATGTGTGTAAATGGTGATGAGATAAATAAATAAATAAGAGACTTGTATAATTTGGACCTTCACAATATAACTCATAATTGCATGTAATCAAATAAGCATCATACATAAATCAACTGTGAATAAGCATACATATGGGTAGGTGGATTTTTTCCGCATGGGGGAACCAATAAAGAAAATGCTCATGTCATAAAAGACGTATCGTCCTTCCTCTCAAATAGCACTGGACCTTCCAAGAGCACTCAACAATGGGGTTTGAAGCCACTGGAAGAGGAACTAGTGAAGGATGAAATAATCAGTTATAATGAGGGGTAGAGGGTGCATATACCAAAAGAGATGGCGATATTTCCTAATATTCACACAAAATCTGATCAAGGTACAATAGTAGCCCACAATTGCCACCTGGGTAGATGTCATAAATTTGGTCACTAGGTACCTCGGTCAAAGTGCAACATTTAGATTTCTGGCCTCAGAAATGGGTCATAGGTTGGATCCCTTCCAAGAGTTGGGTGACTCAAGGGGGGACGCAAAGAACAACCGGACCTCGGCCTTCAACCCTTCACGGGTATCGCCCTGCCTTATGGTGTAGGAACACTTGACTTGGAGGATTTTAAAGTTCCCTATTTGTCAACTTCTAATGCTTGAAAATGTGAGAACTAGATAACGGGGAGTTATTTGGATGCCTACCCCCATGATCCTATCTAGACTAAAAAATTTCTATTGGCACCTCCTCTGGAGGAAAATTTAATGATTTTTTTAGAAAATATTTAGATGTGGTGGGCTGAGAGATTGGGGATGTGAACCAATCTCATTTGAATTAAGTGGATGTGGATAATTTCTTCAAGAAATAGCGAGATGTTTCAGAATTCCTTTGGAGAAAACCTACTTCAACCTCCACAATTCAAGATGGAAATTATGAGTGAGGAGTGACTTTGTGTGTGAGCAAGTGATAAAATGTACCAAATTTTTAATAAGTTAGGTGTGAATTTTCAACATGTGGACTTCATGTGGTCCTTACAAATCTTTGTTACCTATCTTACTAAGTGTCATTGGTACAACCTTGCAGAATTTTAAAATCCCTAAAGAACTAGCATGTGGACATATGGGTCCTTACCAATCCTTTAAACTCCCTAATGTTGTTTACACTAATAAATCTTTAAAAAATTATCCTAGATTTCAAGCATGTGGGCATGTATGGGCCTGTTACTTTGATCTTTAAACTCTCCTAGTGGTGTAAACTAAGAAAGAAATTTCAAGAAACTATCCTAATTTTGCAACATGTGGGCATGTATGGGCCCTTACAAATTTAAGA
Organism: Picea sitchensis; assembly: GCA_010110895.2. NCBI lineage: Eukaryota > Viridiplantae > Streptophyta > Pinopsida > Pinales > Pinaceae > Picea > Picea sitchensis. The sequence goes on from SNQJ01S0025542.1 coordinate 101,837, forward strand.
TGATTTCAAAAAAGAAACTAAGAGGAGCCCTAGGGGGGCTTTGGCCTCTACTAAATATTTTTGTTAAGGGAGATGAAATGTCTCCTTAACCACCTTTTTGATTCTCAAGATCGCTCTATGGTGTGAGAGAAGAGCATACTCAATGATCAAAGTTGATTTATGGTCCCAATGCAAGTGTTTTTATATGTGATAGAAAATAATATCAACTTAAATTTTACAACCTAAACAAGTCATCCATGTGGAAACCAAAGAAAAAGAGGAGAAAATATGGTTCTTTTTACCCCCTAAGAGCCTATGTTTAGCTAACCTTTCATATGGGAAAGGAGTCTAAGTGGAGTGCATTTACAAATTGCATGAAAGAAAGATTTTGAAGGCTAGGGGCCTTCAAATCATCACAAAAAATCTTACAATTTTGAAACTCTGGAAAGGTGCGTGAGTTATAGTTCAGACAGAGGCGCAGTGGGCACACAGTGCACAAAGAACAAAATCCTTTTAGATGCACAGTGTACAAAATGCACAGAGAACAAAATCCTTTTGGGCACACAGTGCACTGAGTGCGTGTATGTGGGCTGAAATACCCGCGCACATTCTAATACGCATCGCGGGGGGGGATTTTGAGTGAAATTCTCCTCCTCTAGCTCAAAACTTGGCTCTTGATAGGTAAGGCTAAGCCGGTTTTGGTACCTGCAAGACAAATGGATAAAAAATAAGTGCTCTCAAATCAAATCCCAAATAGGGTGGAAATTGATACCTTTCCCGAGTAAGGTGTCCAATCTATTGTGTCTGTTTCATCACTTGGGTGAGAAAAAAAAGGGCACTTGCATGCCTAGTTAAGCCTGCTAGACAAGACAAAGGTTAATGCATGAGTTAAAAAAACCAAGCACATGAAATAAACAAGTAAACAAACTAAACACAACTAAGAAAATAAAATTAGAATGCATAAGAAACTTTTACAACCATAAACAAAAAACCAATGACCAAGATTATGCCACCAATGGATAACTATATTAGTTGTCAAAACACCGTGGATAAATGACGACTTATGAATCCCCTCTTCCTCCTTGGGAGGGTTCTTGAGTTCCCTAGTGGAGAGATCTTCTTACAATGGTAGAAAAGAAATCAAATGATGAAGAAATCAATGCCTATTCCCTCAAGAGGTGAGTGGAATGGCCTATTGGAATGTTGCTAGAATGCTCCAAGGAGAAAAAAGGATTAAGGGAGGATTGAGGTAGCATAACAATACTATGAAAATATTAATTTCTTAGTGCACCCATGGCCTCCATTTATAACATTTCTTCAAGGAAATATTCAATTGGTTCTTAGTGTGAACAAGGGGTCCTTTAGAGCACCCTTTGGTCCTTGACCAACCCCCCATTCGGATTCATCTCAAATATGGGGGTCAAATCAAGTTGGAAGCTGGTCCATGAGTGGTTGAGGGGCCGACAAGAACCATAAATGCACCATTCACAAGAGTGCACATATTTTCTCGTACACAGTCGCGCATATGGCACATTGTGTTCTCTACGGGCTTCTTTGGCTCGCACACTTCCTTTAGTGAGTTAGCACATGCCAATTTTTTGCCCAATTATATAGTTTTTGCCTCTTGGAAATGCATTTTGGTGCTTTAGGTGAACTAATAGTTGTTTGGAATTGCTATAATTCTATAACCATTTGCATGCAATGTTGTGGACAAAATTTTAGTGATAACACTCAGGGTTTTCAATTTTATGAATAGGTTCAACTGATAATCTTTGAGCATAAAATTTGCTTTAAATTTAGCCACCATCCTATACCAATTCATGATATTTTCCTTACCTTTCTTCCTTCTATCAGCATGCAGTTCATCCCACCATAAGGATGCATGTCCTTTTAGCCTAGTCGTAGCATGCTTAACCTTCTTTTCATAATCTATGTCCTCATAGTGGAAATATTTGTCCATTTCATTGATCCAATCAAGTGATTCCTTGACATTTAGGTTCACCTCATACATTGGGACCTCTATTTTTGGTCTAGCTCCTACTTTTGTAACCATCCTAAACAACTGTTCTTTATGTTTTTCACCTTCTGGTACTTCTCCTTATTCTTCAGAGCTAGTGTCTTCATCTTCACTTACATCCCCTATGTCGGATTCCAATCATTGAGCTGCTTCCATGGCTTCCATTCTAGCCCGAACTCTCCTCAATTAATTTTTCAGTTTTATATTTGTCATATTTATTGGCCTACCTCTTCTGGGTGGCATGGAGACTGGAGAAAACTTCCTTTACAGCTTTGATGCCACAAATGATAGCCTCTCATAACAAAACTTTGTTCTATTTCTCTATTAGCGAATTTTCCTTCGCTACCTTGGATCAAATCCTTGTCTTCAATACTCGTGATGAAACACTTTCCGCATTTGAATTTGTGGTCAAATTTTTAGGTTTAGTTGGCACTAAACCCCTTTCCTTCGACATGAACAAGCTCTAAAACCACAGGCTTATTTTTTTTTTTAAATCTGGTAGGGTCCAAGTTTATTAACCCATGATTAGTTTCCAATGTGAATGCTTCAACATTTTTTGATATGTTACTTAATCAGGCATTATGTTTGCTTCCATGTGGTCGAGGTGATATATCGAAGTGAAATAATCTTAAAGGCTCTGACAGACTATTTCGATGACCTTAAATCGTGGTCGTTGGTTTACTGTTTGACGAGTGGTCAAATGAGGATATAAAATTATTGCAAGGCTCTTTGCAATGATTTATCACTGCCAGATGGATGACATAGATGTTATCTTGGATATTTCCCATCTTTAAATCTCAATCGTTTATCATTGTTGAAAATACAATCATGATCTCGTTTCGAGATATTGTATTCATAATAAAATTGGAAGTGCAACTCTAAACGCTTCAAAACTTCTCTTTGATCGACAATCAATTCTTACTCTTGGGATTGATATTTCAGAGTGAAAGTTTGGATCGAGAGTCTGATAGGAGGACTCTAAAACAATTTCAGTCTCTTATGTTTGGGTTTGATGGGAGATCAACAAGAGTCGTTGATCTAGTATGGGTCAACTCCCATATTTATTCACAGCCGTCAATTCTCAACTCTACCAAAACACAAATTTGACACAGTTTGAACTCGATATATCGTCTTATCCCTGCAATATCGATCACCTATGCTCTCTGTTCATAAAATATACACACATAATATGACAAGTGCACATAGAGGAGGACATACATTCATAAAACACAATTTGTATTTCATGATTGAAGGAATGAAATTAAACATTTATGTTATGTTCCTTATCAACCTCTTAGGCTTATGCAAACACATGATTTTATCACTTTGGACACTTTCTAACCTTTTCCTGTTACAACAATAATCAATATAAACTCATAGCTCTCAGTTAGCTCTCAAACCAATCAAAATCTTGAGCTATCTCAACAAGCCCTAAATATAGAAATTTTGTTCCTAACTATCAATAACAACTCAACAACAATCTAAACTATCAAACGAAAGATATTTGCTAAGATGTCTTCTAGAAATATCTAGCTATTACGATAAAATAAAATTAGGGAACCAACTCCCTTGGTAAATTTTTTGTGACCCTTCGTTCAATTTCAAATTTTAACTTAGCAGATGCTCTTGCATCATAGAAGCATCATAGCCAGAAGTTAGCATAAAACCAAATGCATCAATTGTTCTAGTAGCAGTAGCACCAATAAAATAAGTTGACCCAAACCCACCAAGTGATCACCCAACAAAAGATATAGATCCATATCTACTTTATTAAGTAGTAGCATTGTAAGTATATGAGCTAGCTATATGATCTTTCTCAAAGGATGTAGATAGATATAGCCATACATAGCTCATCCATGAAACAAAACAATATGGAAATGAAACTTGAAGGGGTGTTGCTCAACAAGGAATCCATTAATGTCATAGAGATATGACAATACAGTAATTTAGGCAGGTTTATGGTGGATGGAAAAATATGTAGCTTTGTGGAAAATGGATCTTAATTAACAAATAATAACTGAACCAAGTGTCAATTGAGAGTAGGATTTCATTAGGATCATGGCAAGTGGGAAGTTTGGTTTAGGTAGGTTGTTAATGTGGGAAGGTAAAAACTAATGTTAATGTGTTCCTATAAAGGTGTCTATTGTCATTGCCCGATGTGTCAATACTTTGAGATTCATAATACATAATATTGGATATAATGAAGACAATAATCATCAATATGCATATTCATACAGAAAGCATCACATCGTTGGTGTCATATAAATAAAATAAAAATATTTAATGAGATTGTTTAAATTACATATTTATATTTTAAAAACTTTGAAGATCAACATATAGATTTATAAGTTCCCCGGATGGGGTGTCAGCGAGGTCATCGTGGCGGGAGCTGAGTAAAGCTACCGAGCGTCATGGCATGGAGCCACGTGATGGGCTTGTGCCACAACCCATCACCCCACCTGAAATTTAAATGGCGTTTATGGCAATACGAGGGCGCATTTACGCAGAAGTCCTTTCCCCTCGCTGGGATTTTGAATGAATTGGTTCACGATGGATTTGGTTCACTTATGTTTGTTGGTTGCAGAGCTCCTCCTTGCACAGCTTAAGTTTATTCTGGCACTTCTCCACTGGAGCGCGCTAGCCCCTGCCATTCCCCTCCACCAGACGACCTTTGTTCTTTCTGCCAGCTGCACCGGGTATCCAATGACGCGACCAAGAGGCAAACCGAGGCGGGGTTCTCCCTGGAAGCCCTGGAGGCCCCCGATTACACCTTCGGACTCGACTTCTGATGATTGCTCCCCTTGCCATCAGTCTGACTTTACTCCTGTCTCCCTACGTGTTCCACAGCTCAGCTCCATGGCCGTAATTCCGCGAACTCCACTTTCAGTCCTTCGGCTTTTTCCAGACTCCCCAGCTACACCTTCTAGCCTCGTGCCCTCCCATGACCCTCCGGGCAACCTGGATTGTGGCCTTCTCCACAGGGGGCACCTAAGACGGTAGGACCTCACTCCCAATATTCCTTTGACAGAGAGCAATTCAGGAACAACCTGTCGGTACTGCACAATCTGGTTTTTGAACTCAGGCAGGAGGTGGCGRATTTACACTTTCGTGTACAGGCTACGGACGTAAAGGTGACAAGTTTCCTCCAAATTCTCTCGTCCATGCATGCATCCCTGTTCCCGGATCCTGTCGAAGCCGATAAAGATGAAGGTCAGCACAACGAGCCGAGCCCAGTAGACATTAGCATGCAGAGGGAGGCGCACGAGGACTACACCGAGGGAGCTGAGCGCAGCAAGGTAGATGACCAGCAATGGAGCGACGAGACAACGTATATTGAGGAAGAGCCTTGGCTAGGAGACCTTCAAGCCACACAGACCAGCTACCTGCCAGGTGTCTAAGTTTCAAGTGTTTAGGTGTCTAAGTTTTAAGTGTTTAGCTGTCAAGTCCTCTCGGCTTTAGATTGTAGATGATAAACAATATAGATACTCTTATTGGTTTCACTTATGACTAGATGGACTACTGGGTTGGTTGGGCTGGCTGGACTAGTTTCCCCATGGTTGGGGCAGTCCAGTAACTACAGCTTGAACATCGTTGTATTTTGCTATCCGGTTTCGGTTTTTGAAAGCGTTTAATATACATACACTCTTATTTACAAAAAAAAAACATATAGATTTATAAGTTAATATTTACATATAATCCTCTAAATAATGTCAATATTTCATTAATGTGACTTATAGTTGTCAAACACAATGTGTTGGTTACGAGGCAAATGACCTAGCCTACAAAAAAAAGGAATGTGAGTTTATCCCATCCGAACTTGCGCATCTCATTGTAGCTATAAAAAATAAAGCAAATTAGATCATCAAAACAAATAAATTACTAGTAACAAGCTACTTTGATGATGCCACGGAACACAATATAAAGAAATATCCATTGATTCACTATCTTTGGATACAAATGGTATGAAGATGAGTAAAAAAAAGACACTTATCATAGCTGAATTAGTTGTCTAACTTTTAGATGCTTTGGCAAGTTGGATTTTGTTTATCCAGTTGTAGGGTAACAATTCTCAATATTAAAATAAATGTCATCTAGGTTACCAAATTGGCAGTCAGATGGAAGGAAAATAATCCATATAATGATAGTTATATCCAAACTTGCAATATTTATTGATCATGACTCTCCTTTTCCAAAATCAAGAACCTCGTGATCTTTAAATATTTATTGGCTTCTCAAACTTGAAATGAAGGACTTCATATCTGCATCATTTTGGATGAAGATATATCAATAATAGCTAAAAGTATTCAAAACGATGGAATCAACATATTGAATAACAACCCCAATTTATCTATGAAGTCAAAATGCAGTGCAACATTGTATCAAATAAAATAAGATATTTATGCTAATGTGAATAAGATCTTCAATTTTTAGGGTAGAAAGAATCAACAAACAAAAACATGAATGAAAACCATACTAAAATGTACAATAGTATTTCTCCAATGGATTCCAAGAATATATTGATATGTTGAGAAGAAATCTCTAATAAATTAGATGGAATATCATTTTTGGAAAAAAAAGTTGTTAGGATATCTATGCATATGTTGCTAACCAATATCAACATGAAGTATACTTCTAATTCCCTAAATGCAGGGATCAACGGTGCAAGCCAATGGACATCCCTATGATGTATATACTAAGAAATACAAAATGGAAGCTACTGTATGATATGTGAGTGTTTTATTGAAATATGTTTTCAACCTTAAAAAATTATCAATCCCTCAAAGATGATCGTTTTATTGAAACATATTTTAAACCTTAAAAAATTATCAATCCCCTGGAAATGACGTGTAGAATATTTTTTTTCTTTGATGTTTTGTTCCAAGAATCTTTAGTTTTGTAATAATGTATATGGATCAACAACAGCCAATCAAATCTATAATGAGTGAATTTTAGAAAGGCATTAAAATTCTTGCCCGGATGGGGTGTTATCCATGACATGATGCGCATTAACTTGCGATCTGGAGGATCACCCATTTGGCAGCGGGTGTCATTAATTTCCTAGAAAATTATGTCATCCCCCCTCCTACTCATTTTTTGCGGGTACATACGAATGAGGAGAAAGTTAATCTTGTAAGAAACATACCTTCTTTCTGATCATAAATTCCCTAGTGTCAGTCTTAAATTTGAAGAAAATATGGCAGAAATTTCAAGAATCTTGTAACAAACTTCCTTCTAGTTCCTATAATCTAATAATATGGAAAGTTAGTGTTCTCATAAATATCTCAAAATCCTAGTCAACTATTAATGAAGTACATAAGGACATAAATACAATAATAAATGTAATTTATATATTAGGCACATATCAATGAAGAGGAAGCTAATATTGTAACTAACAAACCCTCTTTGCAGTTATAAATTCATGTTTTCCAATCCTAAACGTGAAGAAAATACAATAGAAATTTCACTCTAGTTCATAGAATTTGGTAATATAAAAAGTTAGAGTTCTTATTAATCTCAAATCTAATTTTTGAATAGACCCTCTTTTTAGTTATAACTTCCATTTTTCCTTGGTCCAAATTGTATCATCATCAAAATCTCTTTATAAACATTGTAATTATTTAATTTTTTTTGGAAAAGTTCAGAAAATATTGAAAAATTCCTTGGAAGTTGAAACGAACTATTGTGATGGTTGTCCTTCCAATGCAACTCATTAAAAATGAAGGTTGAGATGAAGAAGAACATTGAATGGAACAAAGAGGAGGAAATGAAGAAGGGCACTAGCAAAGATGAGAGCTCAAGGAAGCAGTTTTTCTTATGCTTGGAGGAGAAGAAAACAATGAGTTTGTCCCACAATGAGCTAAAAATTGTTGTTGGGCCATGGCCATTTACAAATTTCCGGTGAGTGAGTAATAATACACTAAATATGTGTATAGCTCACCCTTTTGTAATCAATTTCCTACTTAATAAGATCCTAAATCAAATTAGTTTTCTTCCTAGTTAGGTTTCCAGGAGCATCTCAATATCTTTGTGTGAGCTTTAATGTAATGTAGAGTGCTTCAGGGGGAGATTATTGTTGTCATTTATGGTGTATTGTTATTATTGGTTGAACACATGGTTATGATGAAGAGTTCCATCTTGTAATTATTTTAATTCAATCAGAAACCATTTTCCATTAGTATTTAATGAATCCCAACAACTCTTCATTCTCCTCCATCCATCACACTTAGATATTGAAGATCAACGGTTGTCATCTCATAGCCATTGCAATTTTGTAGGAGGCTTCCATATTGGTTTCTTTGAATCTAGTGTATTGTTGGATTTTTTTAGCATTGTTGGATATTTTTCTTTTGTCCTAAATCATTCCCCTCTCCTGTAAGCAATGTTTTTTTTTTTATTGGGTTAATTCGTGGTTAATGAAGTGTCATGTTTTCACATTGAAATAAGACCACAAAGTCCAACTTCATTTTGGCATTGATAGAGTTGTAGATTGCTCTGTGAAATTGGGATTGCAAGTAATTGAGCAATGAATCAAATATGAAATAGAGTAGAATTTTTTTCCATTGGTGGGCATTCAACAGGTCCATATTTTGTTTTCTTTTTCTAAATAAGAATTGTAACTAGTTAACAAACAATAGTTGAAGAGGCATGATATCAACCTATTTTTAATTATAGAGACCTCATTAAATTTGAAGAAAATATGGTAGAAATTTCAAGAATATTGTAACGAACTTTCCTCTTGTTCCTACAATCCAATAATATATAAAGTTAAAGTTCCCATCAATCTCGAATTGAATTTTTCATGATACCCAAGCTTTGGATCATGGTAGAACTCTACTCATCCTTGAAATTTCTATTATATTTTTTTCAACATCTTGTATTAAATATAGTTTAAACATATACATCCATACATCCACAAAAATCACAATTGATATCAACCTCTATATTTAAATGTCATGTTTTTAAACACATGGAATCATAAGTACACTCATATCTTTAATGTTACATTGAAAATTACCTTCCAGTTACAAAGTGTATGTAGTTGTCCAACTTTCCTCTTTTAAAGAGTAGTATGATTTCTTAACCTTCTATAAATCTATATATGCATAAAAATAACAATATAAAAACTAGATCGTGTCACCTCTATTTTATCAACTCACATTATAAAGTGACACTTTATATATATATATATATATATATATATATATATCGTGAGCATAAATTCATTTTAATTGGAGATCTTTTTAAGGCGGTAGTTTAATTGTTCTACATTTTGGTTCTTTTTGAGGATATTTTCTGTTTAATTTTGCCGAAAATGGCAAGAAATTGTTGGATATACATATTTGAGTGGTTAATTATGTATAATTTGAGTGACACCAGAGTTTTCCAACATGTTGAATCCATTTCTACATTTATTTTTAGCACGTTGAATCCATTTCTACATTCAAAAATACAATTTAAACTACAAAAAATTGAGATTTTGTACAAATTTATATCACTGGATTCCGGTAAAAAAGACCAAAATGTAGAACACTAAACAACACCATTTTTAAGTGTTCATCTCAATCATTATCCCTAGGGTTAGTTAATAAGTTTACACTAATATTAGACATAGAAATAGATAAATATAGAAATGGTCTTTTTTCATTTTAAAAGTAATAAGAATTCTTAGTATTCTATTAACCCAAAGGTGAAGAAAAACAGATAGATAGAAAAATGGTTTTTGTAGAGAAAAATTGATAGGTATAAAAATGTTTTTTTTTTAAATAAATATTTAATGTAGGATCATTATTTGACATTTTTTATATAAAATCTAAAATACTCTACCAGTGGAACTAATTGGATTCAAACTTAGATATAAATGGTTAATAGTTGGTTTTGATGAAGGAGCATCTTTGGCCTTAAGCAATCTGCATCAACCAAAAACACTTCAATTTCAAGCTAGTGATTGTAGGGTGAAATTAGTGTTGCAACTCTCAATGTTGTAACACCAATGTTACTAGTCTTGTAACACCTGTGCTATAAATTTCATTGTTGTAACAAAAATACTATAACACCTGTGTTGTCAATCATGTTATTGCAACACCAACGTTGCAACTCCCTTTGTTGCAACACCAATGCTACAACTCCAGGAATGTTTCAATTATTCCATGCCATGAATCCACGTGCCTTGAGTGGAATTAGTCGAATTTGGTGGGTCGTAACTCCATGTGTCTTGGGTGGACTTTGTGGAATTTAGTGGACAAATTACAAGAGGAAGTCGATTGGATGGAAAACGGTGGAGAATTTGGACCGTTCTAACTACTTGACTTCCAACTCACATTGGTGGTGAAGAAAAGGAAATGGTTGGTTAAAGTGGAACAAAAGAAAACTTTTCAGCTTCCAATAAATGAGAGGAGGAAAATAAAATAGGAATGGGGGTTCACTCATGAGGAACAAAAAAGAGAGAGATGGAAGAGAGGGAACATAGAAGGGACATCTATAGGAGAAATATAGAAGAGGAACGGATGCCCAGTTTTGGGTTCATAGAGTGGAACAATGAACAGGCGCCTAGCCATTGAATCAAAATGAGAACTGTGTCAGATTGTCTAATAATGTAATTAGATTGTAAGAGACAAATTATGTCTTGTTAATAAATAATATTGAGTCCCTAATTAAATGATGTTGTCTCTTGTTTCCTTTTCTTGTGACTCTAAATTCCTCTTTGAATTCTTTAAATTGTTAATTTTTGTTAACATTAGTATGTTGGTAGCTATGTACTATGTGGGCATAAACCTAGCTATGTAGTTGGTTGAGTACAAGATCGAGGGTGATAGTTGCATCAAGTGGTATCATAGCTAGTTTAGCTCCTAAGTTGTGATAGATAGTGCCCATAAGTAAGGCATGTGAATGTTAGTCTGACTGAGGGATACAAGACAACTTGTAAGGATATCACAATGTAGATCAAGAGGAGCATGAGGAGGTGCGAGGAACCAAGAATTAGAGGAATTGTGAAGGAGGATAGAAGAAATGGAAAATAGAAGGCTTGGAGATAATGAAACAGATTAAGAGTTGGGAGATGAGCCCAAAGAAAAGATAAATGCTAAGGAAGTAGGCCCAGTAGTACGTTTTCTATTTTGTTTTTAAATATAGAGGTAGCACAAGGGTGGAAGTTTCATGTTATGATGGTAGTTTCAAAGAGGGACTCTCATTGACTTGGTAAGAGAGCTCAAAATATATTTTGAGTATGAAAATGTCCAGGATCCAAATCAAGTTTAATTCACCATAACAAAGCTAAAGGGTCATGTTTCACTCTGGTAGGATATTCCACACAAGGACAAGGTAGACAATCGACAAGAAAATATTAGAACTTGGAGGAAGACTGTGAGAAAAATAAAGGAGATATTTATACATGTAAATTACTAGTAGAATTTGTGTAAGTAGGTGCAAAACTTAAGGTATAAGGAGACATGTGTTCATGAATATACTGAGGATTTATTCAAACGGTTTCTCAAATCAAGGATAAAGGAACTGAAATATCAAAGAGTGGTGAGATATGTGAATGGGTTGAAATATCAAATTCAGGATGAGATGAGTATGCATTAATTTCGTAATGTATATGAATCATATCAAGTTTCTTTTAAGGTGGAAGAAATGGTTGATAAAAGTTTGTTGCAGAAGTTCTGAAGAAAAATACCTAGAGGAAAGGGAAGAGCAAGTGCCACTAGACGTAATGAAAAGGAGGATGAAATGACCAGCAACTAGAATATGAGAGGAGTAAGTGGCTATTGGAGAGGTAGAGGATTTGGCAGAGCTACATATGTGATCACATGTTACAGATGCAGAATAGAAGATCACAAAGCATCAAAATTCCTAGAGAAATAGAATATAGGGAGTCAAAATGAGGCTAGAACATAGGTTACCTGGGTAGATGAGGCAACACTTGCTGGAAACAATGTGGAAGTACTCCAATAGGAGAAGGGATAAAAATTGATGTTTAGAAGAGTGTTACTTAAGCCTGAGGCAAAGGTATTCAAAGAAATTCAATAGAGTAAGGACATTTTTAAAACTAAGTGCAAAATTTAGGATAAGTGTTGTCATCTGGTCATAGATGGAAGAAGTACATAAAATCTAGTATCCATAGAAGTAATTGAGAAGTTAAAATTAAAAATTATTCCACATCTGAATATGTATTGCGTCACATGGTTGAAAAGAGGATAGTAGGTGACTGTGATTGAACAATGCTTGTTTAGTTTTCAGATTGGAAAATTTAGTGAGAAGGTATTGTGTGACATAGTTGAGATGGATTCCTATCACATACTACTCGAAAAACCATGGTTGTTTGACAAAAAAAAATTCCATGACAGAATCAAGAATACTTATGAATTTTTAAATGATGGACATCGGTACAGATTGGAGCCAATGGTAGAGATTGATTTATGTGCTAGTGACAACAAAGGAAATGACAACATAATTTTTTGTAGCAACAGTCGCATTATGATGTGTTGAACTAAATAATTTTTGAGAGAGTAGAAAAATACTCATTTTTTTCCCTTAATACCAGGACAATTTTCCAAAATTGTAAAAATGAGCTCTATGCCACCGTAAATTCCAACTTTGTTGAATGAATTTAAATACATTATTGGAGATGATCTACCAGCGGGTTTGCCTCCCTGGAGGAGTATATCACACCAAATTGATTTGATACCAGGATCAAGTCTACTAAATAAATATCCTTATCGGATGACACCAACAAAGAGTGAGGAAGTGAATAGACATGTGCAATAGTTGCTTGATAGAGGAATGATCTGAGATAGTTTAATTCCATGTGATATACCTATAGTATTGGCACCCAAGAAAGGGGGTGAACAAAAAATGTGTATCGATTCACAAGCTATCCAGAATATTACTATTAAGTACATATTTCCCTTACCAAGGATGGACGACCTCATGGACTATTTGAGTGGGGCGAAGTACTTTTCAAAGATCAAGTTGAAGAGTGGGTATCATCATATTAAGATAAGGGAAGATAATGAAATGAAGAAAACATTCAAGACTAATGATGGACTGTTTGAGTGGCTAGTCATGCCATTTGGGTTAACCAATACCCCTAGCACATTCATGAGAGTTATGAATGAAGTCTTGAAACCATTTTTGGAAAAAAAAATTGTTGTGTACCTAGATGAAATTTTGATTTTCAATAAAATGAAAGAAGAACACTTGGGGCATGTCAAAAAGGTGTTACAGTGGTTAATGGAAAAGAAAATGATGATAAATTTGAAGAAATGTATGTTTCTAAAGGAGGAGTTGGTGTACTTTGGATTGGTGATTTCAAATGAAGGCTTGAAGATGGATTCTGGAAAGGTAAAGGCTATTTTGAAGTGTCCAATGCCTAAGTGTACATTTGATGTGAGAAGTTTCCATGGTTTGGCGAGATTTTATAGAAAATTTAACTGAAACTTCAGCGAGATTTGTGGACCACTTACTAAATGTATGAAAAAGGGAAATTTTAAGTGGAAAACAACAACCATGAAGTCATTTGAGTACTTGAAGAAAGAGGTAAATGAACAACCAGTTTTGGTACTTCTATATTTCAATAAAGTATTTCAAGTGGACTGTGATGGACATGGTTTAGAAAATGGAGCAGTTTTGAGCCAATAAGGAAGGCCAATTCCATTCTTCAGTGAGAAATTTAATCATGCTAAGAAGTACTGTGTTCATGATGAAGAGTTGTATGTTATTGTACAAGCCTTGAATAAATGGTGACATTACTTGCTACCAAAGGAGTTTGTCTTATTTACTGATCATAAGGTGTTACAATACATCAATAGTCAAGGTAAGTTAAATCAAAATCATTCCAAATTGGTAGAATTGTTGCAAAGTTACTGATTCTTTTTAAGCACAGGTCTAGAAAGTTGAATAAGGTTGCAGATGCATTAAGACGAAGAATAATGTTGTTGAATACTTTGTTAGTTGAAGTTGTTAGCTTGGAATGTATGAAAGATTTGTATGCAGAAGACACAAATTTTTCATAGGATTGGAAAGAATGCAACTTACCTTGGAGCATCGTTAAAACACCGTATTTGGATTTCCACATCCAAGAAGGATTATTTTTTAAAAACCAAAGTTTGTGCATTCCACATATCTCATTACGGTTGAATCTTGTTAGAGAGTTGCATAGAAGAGGTTTGGGTGGACATTTTGGCATTAATAAGACCACAACGTTCGTGAAGCAGAGATACTTTTGGCCTATCCTCAACAAGGATGGTAAATTTTTTCTTGAGTATTGTAGAACTCGCCAATTAGCGAAAGGAAAGAGTCAAAACATAGGGTTGTATACACCACTGTTGGTACCTGAGAGACCATGGGAAGATATAAGTATGGACTTCGTTTTGGGACTGCCTATGATGCAAAGCGGTGATGATTTCATGATGGTTATATAGTGGAAAAGTTTTTAAAGATGGAACATTTCATACCATGCAAGAAGACCAATGATTATACTAAAGTGGTTGCTTTATTTTTTCAAGAGATTGTGAGGTTAAATGGACTGATAAGAAGTATCACTTCCAATAGGGATACAATATTTTTTGGACACTTTTGGAGAATACTTTGGAAGAATATGGGTTCCAAGTTGTTGTATAGTTCTACATATCACCCACAAATAGATGGACAGACTGAGGTGGTTAACCAGAGTCTTGGAAATTTGTTAAGGAGCTTGAGTGGAGAGAAGCCAAGACAATAGGATTTGGTCTTAGCCTAGGATGAATTCTCTTACAATGATTCAATTAATGGATATATGGGAAAGACTCCATTTCATAATATTTATCACTGAAAGGATTTGTTGATTTGGTTAAGTTGTCGAATCTGTAGGATGAAAGGAGTGTCGATGCAAGTGAGTTTACATAGAACATACATGAAATGCATGAATAGGTTAAAACAAAATTACAACAAAGCAATATCAGGCATATGCAAGGAGCATATTTTTGAAGAATATAAAAGGTTTTTGAGGAAGGAGATATGGTAATGACACATTTAAGGAAAGAGAGATTCCATAGAGGTACTTATAGTGAACTCAATTACAATAAAATTGGACCATGTCAAGTTTTGAGAAATATTTATGATAATGCATATAAGTTAGTGTTTCCATAGGATTTTGACATTTCTCCAATATTCAATGTGGCTAACTTGTACGAGTTTCATGAGGGAGGAGAGAATGATGAAGAAGGTACCCTGGTTAAATGGAAGAAACAACTTCCCATTAAACTAGTCGAAGAATTATAGAAAATCTTGGGAAAGAGGGTTAGCAAAAGGACCCACAATAAAGAATATTATGAATATCTAGTTAAGTGGAGAAATAGGGTTTTTGAGATGCATCACGGGTTTCTGAAAACAATCTAGCACACCTACGAGGATCTTCATCCTCAATAGAATCTACAATTTCATCCACATGAGTTGGGGCTCACGTTTTCTTACCAAGGATGTTTGGTGCAGGAGCATCTTTAACCTTAAGAAATCTGCATCAACCGATTTTTTTTTAATTTCAAGCTAGTGATTGTAGGGTGAAATAAGTGCTACAACTCTCATTGTTGTAACAACAATGTTTCTAGTGTTGTAATACCTATTTCTGCAACATCAATGCTGTAAATATTGTTGTTGCCCACGATGCCGTGAGGGAAGACTGCAACAGCCGATCACGATGATTCTAAGGGATGCCCAATAAGGCAGGGGCCTTATTCCTTAGAGGCCCTTAGTCTCCCACAAGTTCACCTGATAGAGTATTGACTCCAGGGGTTTTTGATGTCTACCAAGTCACTCAAGAGGTGAGTGGCACCCTTGGAGCACGTGGTGCATCCTGAAGGGCATGTAGCGCAAGAAAAATGGAAAGAGGCGAGTGGGACCCTTGGAGCATGTAGTGTGTCCTGAAGGGCACGTCACACAAGGGAACAAATGAGGTGAGTGGCACCCTTGGAGAACCTAGTGCGTCCTGAAGGGCACGTTGCATTGTTAATGATAATTGAATGAACCTAGATGGCCTTAGGACGAATAACGTGATAAGAAATTTCTAAAACAATTTCCCTAATAAAATGTTGCCCAACACGAAAATATCTACTAAAACAATTTCCTAATAAAATGTTGCCCAACACGAAAATATCTATATTCATATCTATATATATATATATATATATATATATATATATATATATATATATATATATAATAAAAATAAAACAAAATAATTAATAAATATAATCTTCAGTAAATCTTGTAACAAGAAGGTAGTAATCAATTTAATTGATTCATAAAAATCTGTTGGAATAAAATTTAAAAAGGGAAAAGGGAAAAAGTTAATTTATACACCTAACAATTTGAGTTCTAAATGAAAAGGGGAAAGAGGGAAATCTAAAATATTTAGGAAACTAGGAAAAGAGGGAAACACAAGGGGAAAAGCAGAAAGTCAATCTTAGTAAGGTCTCTTGCATTTAAGAGCTTTCTAATTTAAACTGAACTAGCAATTTAATAAAGGGGAAAGTAATTAAAACTGGTAAGGGAATTTGGGGACACCTAGGAGCGATTCTAGGAGTGAATCTAGGTGGGTGAGGGAAATAGGGGTAATTAATTAATTAAAGAAATTAATTTATGGAGGAATGAAAGGGATGGGTGACACTTGTACGGGGAGGATTTTTATGATTTAATTTATTAAACATTAATTTAAACGGGATTTTGGAAAGGTAAAGGAGTTGGAAACTCTATATAATGGAGGGAGGAGAAGGAGGAAATATCTCTTTTGTTTTGTGTAACGTTACACTGCAAAAATCTATACTTGACTGGCTTAGCTTGTGGGAATTGGGATACCCATCCCGATGAGGAGTGGTAGCTCGGCCTTGCGAGGCGAGCTGGGAGCTAGTTGAATCTTTGGATAGTGTGTATGGCCCCTTTGTGGCTCGGGGGGCTAAGAGGGAAGAAGAGTACCCTTAACGTTGTATGGGAGGTATCGGTGAAGTCTCAACGGTCGGAAAGCAAGAGTTGCAAGGAGCGCGCAGGACATCAACTCAGGGAGGGCATTTGGGCAACAATACACTTTATTTATTTTTGCATTGTAGATTGTTAGTATGATTTATTCTTTTGGATCTGGATTTTTAATTGGGTAAGGAAATTGATTGCCTTAGCATTTTAGTTGATGATTGAAATTTTCCCATAGTCATTAGCTCAATGTTGGTTTTCCCATGGTCTTCGATCCCGGCATGTCTTGACCATCCTGTGGTTTTTTATTGTGATTGATTGTGGTCTATTTTGCCTTCATCCCTAGCTCATCAGTCTGCACCTGAGAAGTCATCCAGGAGCTTGATCTACGGTCGTCTCTTCGGTGTTAATTGACCTATGGATCTCAACGCCCTGCTTTTTTGTGCGTGGATGATGGGCGAAGGATGTTCCTATCAGTCGTCCACCTCTGATGTTTGTCCTTGGCTGATGGTTTGCTTTGCACCCTGATGCGTTTATTTAACCCTGCAATTGTGATTGTTGGTGAATTTTTTCCTTAAACTTGACATGTTGATATCTCGTCATTATCTCATTTTTTTTACCCCATTTTTATATCTTGATGGATCAATTTTGACCTTGCGTTTTTATTCTTGGACAATTTATAACTCTGCGTTTGTATTGAAGGATAAATTTTAACCCTATGTTTTTATTCTTGGATAAATTATAATCTGCATTGTATTGGTATCCTAGCAATGCAAAAACAATTTCATTTCCCTGCTTGCATTGTATAAATGGTGTCCTGGAAATGAGAAACTTTTTGTTATTCCTGTCTGCAATTTTTTTGGGGGTTGCGATTTAATTTTTCCATGCTTTTAATTCTTTGAAAAAGATTTAGTTATGATTCCTATAGATGCCTTTGGTTGGGTATCCTAGGCGATTGAAAATGTTTATCATTGTTTGCGTTTCTTGCTGTTACAACGAATTTAATTTTCACAATTTTAATACTCAGTTTTTTTTCCACGATTTGACTGTCACGAATTTTTATTTCTGCACAGTTACCATGGTTATATCATCACGATTTTATTACACAAGTTTTTATTACCAGACTTGAACACCCACAAAATTGCTCCAAATCGTTTGCTTAGTGGTTGTTAACGCCCATGATTTTTTTTTCTTGAAAACGTTGACTGTGTGGTTGTTGAAATCACCCGTGAATTTAGCCATTTAAATCATAAATTTACTGGCTGGAATGACCACGGTTTTGATAATTAAAAATTGATGGGTTTGTTGTAGAAATCACCCACGAATTTAGCCATTTAAATCATAAATTTACTTGCTGGAATGACCACGGTTTTGATAATTCAAAATTGACCGTGTTGCTATAGAAATCACCCATGAATTTAGCCATTTAAATCATAAATTTACTTGCTGGAATGACCACAGTTTTGATAATTAAAAATTAACTGTGTTGATGTAGAAATCACCCACGAAATTAGCCATTTAAATCATAAATTTACTTGTTGTGAATTGACCACTTTTTCCTTTAAAAACTTGTCTGTGTTTTCCTATTGAAGGCCCACGAATTTTCCATTCAATGCATGATTGAGGTTGTTGTAAATTCCCATGGTTTTTTCCAACAAAGATTGATTGTAATTGTAGTAGCGCCCATGAATTTTTCTGTTAAAATTGATGACTGTGTTGCCACCTTAATTGACCACAAAATTGCCATGATTTAGATGACTGATTTTCCTGTTATCCACCCCGAATTTGCCACCAATTGTGGGTTACGTTTGTGGTTGAAAGGCCTTGAGTTTGTCTCAATTGTTGACTACCCCTTTAACCTGGAAACGACAATAATGGCTACAACGATGTCTTGGGTCCATTAATTTCCTTGATTTTTGTCAGCGAATTAAATGGTTAACACTTGGGTAAATGCCTTGTTATTGTGTAAGGTAGCTAGAGAGGTAGTGGGGGGGCCCAGAGGGCCCATAGTGATAATAGTGGAGGTCATTCAATGTAATATGGACTAGGTCCACTATATTATTAAATAAGACCCACTATGGTAGTTAGATATAATAAATGTAAGAGGACTTCTTAGAAGGTTCTACTTTTAGAAGATTCCTCCTCTAGAATGTTCTTAGGTGATGGTAGGACTATATAAAGGGGTTCAAGAAATGTAATGAGACATGAAGAGAAGTATTGTATTTGGAGCGGTAGCTCAATAGGAGGATGCCCCCTCGAAGAGGCAAGTGAACAGGAGAGGATCCCTTCCAT
>SNQJ01S0025542.1:122362-134414 GCA_010110895.2 Picea sitchensis
TAGGAGTGACTCTAGGTGGGTGAGGGAAATAGGGGTAATTAATTAATTAAATTAATTAATTTATGGAGGAATGAAGGGGATGGGTGACACTTGTACGGGGAGGATTTTTAGGATTTAATTTATTAAACATTATTTTAAATACGATTTTTGAAAGGTAAAGGAGTTGGAAACTCTATATAATGGAGGGAGGAGAAGGAGAAAAGATCTCTTATGTTTTGCGTAATGTTACGTTGCAGAAATCTATACTTGACTGACTTAGCTTGTGGGAGTTAGGATACCCGGTTTGGTGAGGAGTGGTAGCTCAGACTTGCGATGCAAGCTGAGAACTAGTTGAATCTCTGGATAGTGGGCGTGGCCCCTTTGTGGATTAGGGGGATAAGGGGGAAGAAGAGTACCCCTAGCATTGGCTGGGAGGTACCGGTGAAGTCCCATCGGTCGACAAGCTAGAGTTGCATGGAGCACGCGAGACATCAACTCAAAGTGGGCGTTTGGGCAATGGTACGCTTTCTTTATTTTTGCATGGTAGATTGTTAGTATGATTTATGCTTTTGGATCTGCATGTTTAATTGGGTAAGGAAATTGATTGTCTTGGCGTTATAGTTGATGACTGAAATTTTCCCATAGTCGTTATCTCGATGTTGGTTTTCCCATGGTCTTCAATCCTGGCATGTCTTGACCGTCCTGTGGTTTTTTATTATGATTGATTGCGGTCTATTTTTCCTTCATCCCTAGCTCATCAGTTCGCGCTTGAGTAGTCGGCCAGGAGCCTGATCTACGGTTGTCGCTTCGGTGTTAATATACCTATGGATCTCAACGCC
Organism: Picea sitchensis; assembly: GCA_010110895.2. Lineage (NCBI taxonomy): Eukaryota > Viridiplantae > Streptophyta > Pinopsida > Pinales > Pinaceae > Picea > Picea sitchensis. The sequence continues at coordinate 123,181 of SNQJ01S0025542.1, forward strand.
CTGCTTTTTTGTGCATGGATGATGGGCGAAGGATGTTCCTCTCAGCCGTCCACCTCTGATGTTTGTCCTTGGTTGATGGTTCGCCTTGCACCTTGATGCGTTTATTTAACCCTGCAATTGTGATTGTTAGCGAAGTTTTTCCTTAAACTCGGCATGCTTATATCTCATCATTATCTCGGGTTTTTTTACCCCGTTTTTATATCTTGATGGATCAATTTTGACCCTGTGTTTTTATTCTTGGACAATTTATAACTCTGCGTTTGTATTGAAGGATAAATTTTTACCCTGCGCTTTTATTCTTGGATAAATTATAATTTGTGTTGTATTGGTATCCTAGCAATGCAAAAACAATTTCATTTCCCTGGTTACGTTGTATAAATGGTATCCTGGAAATGAGAAATGTTTTATTATTCCTGTCTACAATTTTTTGGGGGGCTGCGATTTAATTTTTCCATGCTTTTGATTCTTTGAAAACGATTTAGTTATGATCCATGTTGGCGCCTTTGGTTGGGTATCGCAGGCAATTGAAAACATTTATCACTGTCTGCATTTCTTGTTGTTACCACAAATTTAATTTCCACGATTTTAATACTCAGTTTGTTTTTTCAACGATTTGACTGTCATAGATTTTTATTTCTGCACGATTACCACGGTTATATCATCACAATTTTATTACACAGGTTTTTATTACCAGAATTGTCTGCCCACAAAATTTCTCCAAACTGTTTGCTGAGTGGTTGTTAATGCCCATGATTGTTTTCTCCCAATCGTTTTCTGAGTGGTTGTTAACACCCACAATTTTTTTTGCTTGAAAACGTTGACTGAGTGGCTGTTGAAATCACCCATGAATTTAGCCATTTAAATCATAAATTTACTTGCTAGAATGACCACGGTTTTGATAATTAAAAATTGACTGTGTTGCTGTAGAAATCACCCACGAATTTATCCATTTAAATCATAAATTTACTTGTTGGAATGACCACGATTTTGATAACAAAAAATTGACTGTTTTGTTGTAGAAATCCCCCACGAATTTAGTCATTTAAATCATAAATTTATTGTTGGAATGACCACGGTTTTGATAATTAAAAATTGACTGTGTTGCTGTAGAAATCACCCACGAATTTAGCCATTTAAATCATAAATTTACTTGTTGTGAATTGACCACTTTTGCCTTTAAAAAGTTGTCTGCGTTTTCCTGTTGAAGGCCCACGAATTTTCCATTCAATGCGTGGCTGAGGTTGTTGTAAATGCCCACAGTTTTTCCCAACAAATATTGACTGTAATTGCAATAGCGCCCATGAATTTTGCTGTTAAAATTGATGACTGTGCTGCCACCTTAATTGACCACTAAATTGACATGATTTAGATGATTTCTTTTCTTGTTATCCACCCCGAATTCGCCACCAATTGTGGGTTGCGTTTGTGGTTGAAAGGCCTCGAGTTTGCCTCAATTGTTGACTTCCCCTTTAACTTAGAAATGACAATAATGGATACAATGATGTCTTGGGTCCATTAATTGCCTTGATTTTTCCAGCAAATTAAATGGTTAACAGTTGGGTAAATGCCTTGTTATTGCTAGATTCATTGTTATGTATTTGTCATATTAAACGCCATAACAATTGGTACTGCAAGGTTAATGGTCGATCGTTTCCTTTTTGTTTTTAATTGCCATGTTAATTGCAATGCTAAATGCTATATTACTTGCCTTATTAATAGCCAGAACAATTTCTATAGCAATGTAAATGGTCAGCAGATTCATTCTTACTGATTAAATGCCACAGCGAGTTAAATGGTTAACAGTTAGGTAAATCGCCTTGTTATTGCACTATTAATTGTTATGTTAACAGTCATGTGAGTTGCCTTGTTACTGATATATCAATTGCATGTTAAATAACATGTTAAATTACTTGTTATTGCTATATTACTTGTTATGACAATAGTCATGTAAACTATCTTGTTATTCCTAAATTAATTGTTATGTTATTCATTATGCTAATTGCCTTGTTAACTGCCATATTAATTGTTATGTAACTCCTATGTTAATTGCCTTGTTAAAATGCTACATCGATGTTAATAGTAAGAAGTTTCCTTCTCAATGATAGTAGACAACTAGCATTGTTAGTTCGGTCAGTATAACTAGACTACATGTTGAGATTTAATTGTTCATAAGTGTTATAATGATAGAATTCTACTTTAATATTGTTAATGTTGTTATTTAAGTTAATGACTAGTTGTAACTTAGATGTGCCCCGTCTAGAATGGCAACCAATGTTAAAATAGATTGTAATCATTGACTAATTAGACTGGGGGATTGGTTGGGTTGTGGACGATGTCAGGAATTGGCTTGTGTCATCCCTTGTCTTCATTCTGGCGCTTCGTCGACCTATTGTTGGGGTATGGGTGTGGTTTCTTCTTAGTATTCGATTTCTAGCACGTTCGATTTATCTAGATTCCTTGGTCCAGATAGGATGTGTTGTGCCAAGGTTATTGACGCATCTATCACCTGGGAATGACATGATTCCTGATGGGGGGATCATGGCGCGCCCTGGGGGATAGCGACGAACGAGATCTTGGCCGGAGTAGGTGCCTTTGTGTGAGTGTTGTCGAGCGTGCGAGTTACTTTTGGCATAAGGGTCGAATGCCTTCAGGCATTAGGTCCGCACACCTTGAGGTTCTAGTCTTTGTTTGTCTAGGCCATGATTTCGGGATGAGGATGTTGTCCCTTATATTGTAGGCATGGTCGTATTGTGTCGGGCGGGTAGTCTTCCTCCTTGTTATTCTACGCATGTTTTGCCAGTTGTCTTTGTGCCTGTGTGTGGTGTCATAGTAACCTGTTGCCTGGACTGTGTGCTTGTGTTCGTCATCAGTGGTGTGGTTAAACTATTGTCGTCGTTGCCTCTTTCCTCTTAACTTCTAAAAACAAAAACAAAAAAATTCACTTGTTGTCATAACGATGGAGTCGTTACACTCTTGGCATTCTTTAAAATTGTTAATTTATGTTAACATTAGTATGTTGGTAGTTGTGTACTTTGTGGGAAAAAACTTGGTTCTGTAGTTGGTTGAGTATAGGATTGAGGGTGACTGCATCCGTTTTCAACTATTTAGATGTAAAGAAGAATAGATAAAAAAATACTTCAAAATCTCCAAAACACCAAAAAATTCTCAAGATCATGTGTAACAAAATCTTTGTTTACAACCATAGCCCCACATCTCAAATAGGGAAGATGTATGGTTACCTTTCTCCTCTTCTGGATCGATCATTCTTCATTTGTTTAGTGCAGGATAAGAAGCTCCAGTTTCACTTGGGAAACCTTCTTCTCCTTCTCTATTACAGACCTCATGTCTGTTCCCGTTAATAATTGTTAACATTCAAACTTGACCTAGGGTAACCCTTGTGAATGTAAAAGTTCACATGCGACTTATTGCTATGAGATAAAGAATCTTCAGGAGAGCCAACAACATCATCATCATCACCACTGTTAAAATGGTTGAAAATACATTAGCAATGGGTCTAACGTTATTCATGATTTGATATTTAATTTTATGAGAGAAATCTAAAAATTACATTTACTAAACACATTACCAAATGATGGTAACATGCCCTCTTCAGCTTGTCCATTGGATGGTGGATAATGTGATATCTAATGGACAATACAAGAGAGTAATATATCTAGTGGATAATTTTTACTTGTAAATTATAAGCTTTATTCGAACCCATTACAATAATATACTCATTAAGAGCTCAACATGTCACTCGTAGGAATTGAACTTGAGTGGAGAGGATAAAAATCATTCCTCACAACCACCCAATTGATTGGTTGATTAGAATTATTAATAATCAAATTACACATTTTTTCTAGTTTTTCTTTTTCCATTTATTGTTTTAGGTGGGAAAAGGCCAATCATTAAATGTATTTTGTAGAGGAGAGAAGGGTTACAACTATGGTAACCCTGCGTGAAATTGAGGCAATTTGATGAATCATAGAGATAATAGGATGGATACTTTAATGCAACTGATTTATTATATGGGTTTGATTGGGTTTATGTCCCTGTAATAAATTCACGATAATGATTTAATTATGTTATAATTTAATTTCTATTTAAATTTTATAAATTAATTTTTTTATTAAAATAAAATAGTTAATTTTTTTTTGTAAGTAATAAAATTGTATTACCTTCTAGTAAACATAAAATTTGCACATACAATCTTCTTGAGCTTGGTTCTCCATGATAGGAAACCAAACCAACCCGAGCACAATTCAGAAATTAAACATCTTTGGGGGGGCCAAAAAAATTGCAAGTGTTCTTTAGTGATCCCTGACAAATAATAAAGTATAGACATCAAAACAAGTCTAATACTTGAAGCTAGAACTATAGATCTGGGATAAAAAACCATCTATAAAGTAGAGGCCATCTACTAAGCTGAGTGAGGGACCCGTCCTTCAGGAGGAGCTTCCATGCATCACGACGATAGTGGGATTGGCATGTCTAGGAAGATGACGTCCTGGGTAGACAAGCTTGATGCAAGTCAATGTTGTGCTTGGTTGGAGCAAAAAGCCAACAACCGAGTGATCTTTTGGTGCAATTTTTCAAACTTAAAATTTAAGTCTGCCACCTCACCACATACCTCGAAGAGAAGCTTCAAGTAGTTCTCCTCCATAAGAAAATCCTCCTTCGTCTCACCATGGTGTCTGTCCTCTGCAAAAAACTTCAAGGGATTAGAGAGTAGGCCTCCTTCCTTCAAGACTTCGATCACACTAGGAACATCACTTTGAACCATTCTTTTCAATGACAGTTCCTTGACCATCTGAGCGGCATCACCCATGGTCCCATCACCTTCTTCAAACCATTCCAACCTACATCCCCATACCATAGCATCATCCAAAATTTCCAGATATCCACCTACAATATCATTTTTGGTTAGCTAAGCACTAGCCACCTTCTCCATGTCACTGGAGGAAATCATCATATCACCAAGTTGCACACTAGTCCGTCAATGAGATACCCTGCCCCTGTGAGAACACCTCCACTCTCGAATGTGTGACATCAAGAAAGGAAGAATGTCGACATCACTGGGTAGGGGGGTCAATGTTCTCACCAACCAGTACTGGGAGCTGCTAATGGGAATAAACAACAGGGCCAAGCTTGCATTATGAAATTTCCCGCCAACATGCGATGAGGTCATCTCAGAACAACCTGTGTGATGGTGCAAATTGAATGTCATAATTGGTGGAATGACCTTGCAATAATTCCTCTTCCCATCAACTGTACTATGAACTAATATCTTCTCACCCTTCACACACTCTAGACATTGAATGCATATAGCGAATAGGCCTTGGAAGAGATGGGATGTGCCCTCCACATGCACGTTTGGGAGCTTGAGCTGTCAAGTGGGAGGGTGCACTCCCTCCAAGTGCATGTTCATGATGACAGACATAACACCCCATCCAAGGAAATAAAATAGTTAATTTTGGAGTAAGATTAAAAATTGTTTTTTATTTAAACTAAGAATTCATTATTTTGAAAGACAAAGTTATTGATTGATGATCTGAGATTTAGAAAAGTAAGTAATATTGTCCTTGTGGATCATCATCTAATCATATTAAGTGGAGTAATTTTCCTCAAATAAATATGATGGATAAGTCCATATTCAATGATAACAACAAATGATAACTATCCTTATTATCAATAAATCGCTAAATTATAATAAATTTTACCACTTTAAATTTTTTATTTTCTTTTCTAATTTAACATAACCAAACAAATTAAAATAATAAAATTTACAATCACCGACAACTTTTAGCAAATATAATAAAAAGACTATCATTAATACATAACTTTTAGCAAATATAATCAAATGACTATCGATAATACATGGCTTATTACCCACAACTTTTAGCAAATATAAACAAACGACTATCAATAATACATGGCATATTACTGCACATGGTCTTGAAAGCTAATGCAAGCTTAGCTATTCATAATGAAATTTAAAATTGCAAGCTTAGCTATTCAAAACGAAATTTAAAATTACTAAGTGAAAGTTCAGTTATTCAAAGGCAAGCATATTCCACAATTTTTATTCTCCTTCATGGATTCTTAAAAATATAAAATTTTAAAATATAATAAATAAATATTTAATTTAAGTTTTGTTAGAGATATTGTGAATGGATATATATATATATATATATATAGATTTGGAGGAATATTTTGAATTAAGAATTAAAGGCAATTTTCTAATACATATAGGTTCAAAGTCTTTTCCAATACATATAGGCTCAAAGTCATTACAACATATTCATATGAGCTTTTATTCATGTCATTATGAGATTTGAACCCGTCGTGGGGAGGATAATAATCATTTCTCACAACCATCCTAACTACACCCAATTGACACACACACACACACATATACTAAAAGAATTTGCATCTTGAGAAATTTGATGTCTTTCCCGAGTTGATAGAATTTAATGACTATGAACATATTATAAATCCAAAGTTAATTTAATGCCTTGGTTTATTAAAATTGAGGTTTGATTAATTGAAATTTTAATGGGTTTTTTAAATGTTTAAGTCAATTTAAAGGTAAAAACTATTTTTTTAAAACAAAATATTATTATATATGAAATTTGAATTTTGTGATATTCAAATAAATTTAATAAAAAAAAATTATTTTAAAAATAGTTTTTTTACTACACAATTAACTTATTCTAAATTTTGCCCCGGATGGGGTGACACGTCGGGAAAGGGAGCCACGCGGGAGCCAGTCGGGACATCCCCATTAATATATCTACCGGTCGGCGTCCCCTCACCATTCAATTCCGCCATGAATCCTCGAGTTAGCATTAACCCGACGAGGCCTCTCGCTCGCGGGACTTGTACCAGTCTGGACAACACCATTCAAGCGGCCATTATAGCCATGGAGGCTCGGCTCTTGTTATTCTTCATAGCTTGGATTGTTGGAGCGGAGAACCAACCGCTCTGGGTAGCTCTCGCTCTTGCAGAACAACAATATCACTGTCGCCTCTCTGCGAACTTGAAGGTGCCAGCGACATATCATAGAATTCCCGGGGCGATAGGAAGCAGAACGAGCAATTGGAAATTTTATCAGACCTCATGCCAAGACTGCGCGGGACACCACGAAGAGGAGCGGCATGGTACGCCGCGAAATCCAGGAGGAAGCGAAAAAAACAATTCGAGGAAGCTCTCGCCATGGCCACTCGACGGAGGAAAGCGCGACCACAAATGCCGCCCATGGCGTACGTGGTTGAGGAGATTCCAGAAGGAGGCATACCAGAGAGCATTCCGGAACACCTGCTGTTTACTGTACCTAAAAATTGGCACCTGCCTTCAGACTTTATCCAGGGACGATGGCCCTTATCCGCTGGCGATAAAGTAGCCCCCCAAGCTGGCAGCTCCGAAGCGCCACACCCGCCCTGCTATATCGAAGAGGAGAGACCCTCTGACTCACCCCAAAAGGCGGAGAAGGACAAGCCAAAGGGTCACAACAAGGATTTCAATGAAGGCAGCAGTCAAGACCAGGCACCCTCAGTCAATTGGGACTGCCTCAGTCTCATCTTTGAGATCAGAAGCCTGCTGGGGGATCAGACCTTTCGGCTAGAAAGGATAGAAGAGCGACTGGACATGTACTTCGCAGCTCACTCCCGAACACATCCGAGGCACCAATGCCCCACTTGCGCGCGTGCATACGCCTTCCCAGCTGGATGGAAGATCACAGAGGACCAGCTCAAATGTGATGGATAGCAGGTTAATGGAAGTCCAGACTTGGTTTTTGTTTTCCTACCTAGTTATTAGCACGGCTTTGAGCCTTCTAGTTCATAGTCTTGTTAGAAAACTTATGATATTTAGTTGCATTTTCAAACCTGCACGTCCTGGTTTCCTCCGGGCGGGACGTGGCAGGGAAAAACTTAGATATTTTGAGACCAGGGTGACACTTGGCATGGGGCGTCCAGCTATCCCGGTTTCCTATGTAGGCGGGACAACTGGCATCCCAAGAAACTCTTTCTTTTTGTACATTTTGGCTAAAGTAATATAACAGGTCCCGCCCCCTTTTTATTTACAAAAAAAAAAAAAAACTTATTCTAAATTTTAAAAGTTCCCATTTCATGAGATCATTTTTTTTTAACAATCTCATGAATATGAGATTTTTTTAAAGAAAAGGTTGGATGAGATATATATGTGGAATATTCTTAAATTCGAGTCACTTACAAAGTTAATTGTTGATTTTGTGGTTGGTCTTTCACCATTGGAAAGTTCATGTACATAAGATATTTTCTTAAAGAAAATGTTAGATGAGATGTCCATGTATATCATTTTTCATTTAATTGTAGATTTGATTTATTAAATGACTTCATTATAAGTCAAGTTTTACCAATAAATCAACCATTAATTTTGAACTATCAATATACACCATACAACAAAACATTTAATGTTTTATATACTAACATCTAATTTAGAATTATTTGTGATTTTATATGCGGACATCTAATCTAAATATATTTTATATTATACAATATATATTTTAGTATGTATAGAGCAAAGTGCCTATTGTTTATCATTAATTAAATCTACAATGAAATTAGGCGAAGAGGTCAAGAAGGTGTTGAATGAGACTCCCACTAGGCTAGCCGAGCCTTGCCTTGCCTTGCCTTGCCTTCCACGGATCATGCACTCAAATCTACGCCTTCGTTATATATTGCCATCATCCCTTCCATTATTGGATTGAATTGTGTGGTCGTGGAGAATATGGGCAGCGTAGAGAAAGTGCTCGGTGAGGCAATGGAGGAGAATATCGACAAGTTAGACTTAGAGAAAAGGCTTTTGGCTATTTTTGTTGTAATAGTGGGTGCTTGTTACTAGAATTTGGTAACATAGAAAATTAGAGGTTTCATTAATCTCAAATCCAAATTTTGAATAGAATTTTTTTTTATTATAAATTCTCTTTTTCTTAGTTTAAATTGGATCCTCCTCAAAATATCTTTATAAGCATTCTAAGTATTTAATTTTTTTTGGTAAAGTTGAGAATATATTGAAAATTTTCTTGGAAGTTGAAACGAACCATTGTGATGGTTGTCCTTCCAAGGAAACCCATTACCACTATGAACTAAAATTGTTGTTGAGACATGGTCATTTACAAAGTGAGTAATAGACCAATTGTTGTTGAGCCGTGGCAATTTACAAATTTCTTCTGAGTGGGTAATAATACACTAAATCTGTGTATAGCTCACCGTTTTGTAATCAATTTTCTTCTTAATAAAATCCTAAATCAAATTAGGTTTCTTCCTAGTTAGGTTTCTAGGAGCATCTCAATATTTATGTGTGTGTGTTAATGTTATGTAGAGTGCTCTAGTGGGAGATTATTGTTGTCATTTATGGTGTATTGTTATTGTTGGTTGCACACATGGTTATTATGAAGAGTTCCATCTTGTGATTATTTTAATTCACTTAGAAACCAATTTCACTTAGATATTGAAGATCAGTGGTTGTCATAGAGCCATTGCAATTTGTAGGATTTTTCCAAATTGGTTTCATTGAATCTAGTGTATGTTGGACATTTTTAGCATTGTTGGGAATTTTTTTTTTCTCAGTTGTTCCCCTCTCCTTAAGCAATGGTTTTTTTTTTGTTGGGTTAGTCTCGGTTAATCAAGTGCCATGTTTTCACATTGAAGGAAGACCACAAAGTCCAACTTCATTTTGGCATTGATAGAGTTGTAGATTGTTGTGTGAAATTGGGATTGCAAGCAATTGAGCAATGAACCAAATCTGAAATAGATTAGACTTGCTTTCCATTGGTTGGAATTCAACTGGTTTATATTTTGTTTGTTTTTTCTAACTAAGAATTGTAACTAGTTAACAAAAAATAGTTGAAGAGGCATGATATCAACCTATTTTTTAATAGTATATATCTCATTTAATTTTATTTCATAGAATATATGTGTTGGTGAAATGCAAGTAATTATGAACGGAAATACAATAATAATGTAATTCATATATTATGCACATATTTTCCAATCATAAATTCTCTTTTTTTGGTGCTAAATTTGTATAAAATTTCAAGAATCTTGTAACTAACTTCCTTCTTGTTCCTACAATACAATAATATATAAATTTAGAGTTCTCATCCATCTCCAATTAAGTTTTTGATGATACCCAAGCCTTGGATCATGGTATAACTCTACTCATCTTTGAATTTTCTATCATATCTTTTTCAACATCTTGTATTCATATAATTTAAAAGTATACATCAATTCATCCACAAAAGGAACAATTGATATCAACCTTTATATTTAAATGTCATGTCTTTAAACACATGGAACCAAGAGTACACTCATATCTTCAATGTTACATTGAAAATTACCTTGCCAATTGCAAAGTGTTTGTAATTGTCCAACTTTCCTCTTTTAAAGAGTAGTGGGATTTCTTAACCTTCTATAATCCTAAATCATTTTATAAACTTAAACCAAGAGAAAACATTAATCCAACATCTTGTTGCATCCAGAGAAACAAGGTGCATTTTACAACACAGTGTTGAAGAGAATGTAATGTTGATCATGCTACTACCAACATATATTAACCTAATATACAATATTATATAAAACTAAAAATATAATAATTTTAATGCGAACTTAATAATACTCATTCACAAATCTATACATGCATAAAAATAGCAATATAAAAACCAGATCATGTCACATCTATTTTATGAACGTGAAATAAGTGTTGAAACTCTCATTGTTGCAACACCACTGTTGGTAGTGTTGTAATAGTCATGATATAAATCTCGTTGCTACAACACCCATGTTCTAAATCATGTTACGTTGCAACACCAACGCTATAACTCCATTCATGTTGCAATTATGACATGCCATGAATCCACGTGTCTTGAGTGGAATTAGTCGAATTTGGTGGGTCATAAATCCACGTGTCTTGGGTAGACTTTGTGGAAGTTGGTGGAAAAATTGCAAGAAGAAGTCGATTGGATGGAAAACGGTGGAGAATTTGGACTATTGTAACTACCTAACTTCCAACTCACATTGATGGCAAAGAAAAGGAAATGGTTGGGGAAAGTGGAATGGAAGAAAACTTTTAGGCTTCCAAGAAATGAGAGGAGGAAAAGAAAATGGGAAGGGGGGTACGCTTAGGAGGTGTTGTTGCTCAGTTTGTAGTCTAGGTTAGGTAGCTTGAAAGATAAGGATCAAACTGGCGTAACA
>SNQJ01S0025543.1:4234-36617 GCA_010110895.2 Picea sitchensis
GCTTCCATTTATCACCCTCACCTCCCGCTGACAATTTTATTCCACTCACCTGTCCCTTCTCCACCATTGTGTCAGCACCACTCCTCACTTATCCCCGCCTGCCATGCGTACTCCACTTCCCGTCTCATGTCACTTCCCCTTCTAGCCTCTGTCTCTCACAACCCACCATATGTCTCCAGTGTTGTCCCCACCTGTGTGGTCATCCCCATTCTCCTTTTGCCACCATATCCTCTTCTCCGCCTCACCATTGCCACATCCTTCCACCTAGCCACCAAGCATGTTTTGTATCCTACTGAAACCGTGCCCGTCGCCTCGCCTGTTCCTCCTCGTCAATATCCATAGTCACCATCTAATCTTCCCCGTATGCATCCAACAAGGCGTAGAAAGAAAAATAAAGACAACCACATCTCCAAGTGCGGGCGTTGACTCTGTTTACTCAGATCCCGATGAATCAGTTAATGAAAGTGTGGAAGGTGGGTGAGACATCGTCTCCTTCCATAAATAGAAGGTCAGAAATGGACAAAGTGCAGAGGTAGGCTGTCAGTCTGGACTAATAGAGATCGCGTCCAACAAAAGACTGCATGGATAGTCTGATCAATATCTGCATGTGCAGCCTGACAGAGAAGTTAATCAACGTAAAGCCTTGAATGCATGACATGATCGCATTTCAGGCAGTCCATGCCAGTTCTAAGTATATGTAGGCATTTTTTCCATTTTGTTAGTGTCGATGGTAGATCTGAGCTCCCATATGTAATGTTTTAGTAAAGTTCCTGGTTCTCCAATTATGATTGTGATTCCGAGACTTCTTGTTTAATAACAATCAACTTTATCCTCTGTTTATCTTGACCTCTGATACTGGAAACTCGGGCATGGATGATCCAGTCGAGCTGTTGTGACTGTAATGTAATGTAGGTTTGATTACATTGTTGCTATAACATTTTCAGTATCTCAAAGTTCTTAGATCTGAGAGGATCTCGCCTCTGAAGCTTTTCCTCCCTAGGCTATTGGAAAACTGGATGTCCAGAGTAGTCCTATACACTTTCTCTTGTTCTTCCACCTATTCGCCACTATACTATTTTACTGTTTGAAGTTAGATCGAGACCTCATTATCTATGCATAATTGCCCTTGGTTTTTGAAATAAAACGATATATCTTGAGTCTACATCCATTAGACCACTATTAAAACCAATTCGTGACATATAAAACTGATGGGTATCGGGCTTACTCCTGCTGCAATCCAGGAGTGACTTCTGGTGATAATACATACCATACCAGAAAAAAGAACGTTTGACTCGGTCATAGGTTTTGGTAAACCCGAAGGGCCCAACAGTGGGTGTAGCATGAAGCTCAGAAAGTACCGTGGATTTAAGTTTTGATTATTTACTTAAATACAAATGACCTTTCTATCGAAGCTCATCATTGAGCCAAGATTACCCTAGGGAGACTAGAGAATTGCCCTGCAATTGTTGTATCAAATGCAAACTTTTGGGATCGTGTAGCCATTCCTGGCGAACAACTTGGAGCCAATTTGGGACAATGAAGGAGAGAGAAAAAAGGGACCCTTCATCTTCATATTTTATGGAAAGTGCATCAACAACCACATTGTATTTTCATTTCTTGTAAATGATCTCATAATCATATCCAAAGAGCTTAGTCACCCATTTTTGTTTCTCTAGGGAGGAAAGGCTTTGTTCCAGAAAATACTTGAGGCTTTGATGATCTGTCTTAATTTGGAAGTGTTTCCCCAATAGATAAGGGCGCCAAAGATCCATGACATGCAAAATAGCCAACATTTCCTTTTCATAGATTGATTTTCCCAAATGTCGTTCTGACAGTTGTTTGCTGGTAAATGCCAAAGGCCGACCCTATTGCATAAGGATTGCACCAATTCCTTTCCTGGAAGCATCACATTCCAGGAAAAAGGTCTTTGTGAAATCAGGAAGGGACAGGACTAGAGTGGTGCACATTGCCATCTTCAAGGTTTGAAAATCCTGAGCAAATGCTGGAGTCCAAGTGAAAGAATTCTTTTTAAGGAGAGCAGTGAGAGGTGCCGCAATATTTCCATAATTATTAACAAACTTGTGATAATAACCTATTAAATCCATAAATCCACACAAGCTTTTGAGAGTCTTTGGGTGAGGCCAATATTGCATAGCTTCAATCTTTTTAGGATCCACCCAGACACTGGCTTTGGCAACAAGATGACCCAAGTACTTGACTTCTGAAGCACCAAAAACAAATTTAGATTGTTTGAGGAAAAGTTGGTGCTGAGAGAGTAGATGGAGAACTCAATCCACATGAGCAATATGGGATGTCCATGTTTTACTATAGATGAGGATATCATCAAAGAAAACTAAGACAAAATGACAGAGAAAAGGAAGAAAGACATGATTCATGAGGCTTTTGAAAGTGGAGGGAGCATTACACAAGCCAAAGGGCATGAAAAAAAAACTCATAGTGGCCCTCATGAGTTCTAAATGCAGTCTTAGGAATGTTTTCTTGTTCATACAGATCTGGTGGTAGCCAAAACGAAGATCAAGTTTAGTAAAGAACTGGGTGCCGCTCAATTCATCCAAGAGGTCATCAATGACAGGAATGATAAATTTGTCTTTAATGGTGAGTTTTTTTAGGGTGCGGAAGTCAGGACACATGCGCCAAGAACCTTCTTTCTTAACGACCATGACCACAGGTGAAGAGTAGGGGCTCGTATTAGGGTGGATAACACCTGCGTTGAGCAATTCTTGAACAATTTTCTCAATTTCATTTTTTGGGGAAAATGGATGACGATAGGGACAAATATTGGGAGGAAAGCTTCTTGGGACAAGGGGATGGAATGATTATGAAAACCATGGGAAGGAGGGAGTCCCTGGGGAGTGGAAAAAACCACTTGATTTTTAGAGAGGATGGATTGGAGGTCCTGCAACACAGAGGGTGTCTTAGTGGCTTGTATGGCATGGAGTTGGGAAATAATGTGGCATAAAGGATGGATTGGAGGTCATGTGGCATAGAGGATGGATTGGAGGTCCTGCAGCACAGTTTGGGGATGAAAAGTTGTGCTTAGATGCAATTGGGTGCCTTGTAGATTGAACAGTTCTTGCCAACAATTGCTGGTGAAAGTTGGGTCGCGATAAAAAATAATAGAATGAGGCATGCCATGAAGCCTGCAGACCTAATCCATGAAAAGTTGAGCCACAGTGGAGGCTGTAAATGGGTGTTGAAGTGCACATAAATGAGAATACTTGGAAAGATGATCAACTACCACCATGATAACTGATTTATTTCCTGATTTAGGTAAGCCTACAATAAAATCCATAGAGATATCCCGTCAAATAGCAGGGGGAATCGGAAGCGGTTGTAGTGTGCCAGGATATTTGACTGTTTCTCCCTTGTTGCATTGACAAACATAACATTCAGCCACAAAATTGTGAACATCATGTTTCATACCATCCCAGAAAAAAGAACGTTTGACCTGGTCATAGGTTTTGGTAAACCCAGAGTGCCCAGCGGTGGGTTTAGCATGAAGCTCAGAAAGTATCGTGGATTTAAGTTTTGACTATTTACTTAAATACAAATGACCTTTGTATCGAATCTCATCATTGAGCCAAGAGTAACCTGGGGAGACTAGAGAATTGGCTTGCAATTGTTGTATTAGATGCGAACTTTTGGGATCGTGTAGCCATTCCTGGCGAACAACTTGGAGCCAATCTGGGACAATGAAGGAGAGAGAAAAAAGGGACCCTTCATCTTCATATTTTATGGAAAGTGCATCAACAACCACATTGTCTTTTCATTTCTTGTAAATGATCTCATAATCATATCCAAAGAGCTTAGTCACCCATTTTTGTTGCTCTAGGGAGGAAATGTGTTGTTCCAGAAAATACTTGAGGCTTTTATGATCTGTCTTAATTTGGAAGCGTTTCCCCAATAGATAAGGGTGCTAAAGATCCACGGCATGCAGAATAGCCAACATTCCCAAATGTCGCTCCGACAGTTGTTTGCTGGTAAAGGCCAAAGGCCGACCCTCTTGCATAAGGACTTTGCCAATTCCTTTCCTGGAAGCATCACATTCTAGGACAAAGGTCTTTGTGAAATTAGGAAGGGCCAGGAATAGAGTGGTGCACATGTCCATCTTCAAGGTTTGAAAATCCTGAGCAGCTTCTGGAGTCTAAGTGAAAGAATTCTTTTTAAGGAGAGTAGTGAGAGGTGCCACAATATTTCCATAATTCTTAAAAAACTTGCGATAATAACTTGTTAAACCTAGAAATCCACACAAGATTTAAGAGTCTTTGGCTGAGGCCAATATTGCATATCTTCAATATTTTTAGGATCCTCCCAGACACCGGCCTTGCCAACAAGATGACCCAATTACTCCACTTCCGAGGCACCAAAAGCACATTTAGATTGTTTGAGGAAAAGTTGGTGCTGAGAGAGTAGATGGAGAACTCGATCCACATGAGCAAGATGGGTTGTCCAGGTTTTACTATAGATGAGGATATCATCAAAGAAAACTAAGAAAAAATGACAGATAAAAGGACGAAAGACATGATTCATGAGGCTTTGGAAAGTGGAGGGAGCATTACACAAGCCAAAGGGCATGACCAAAAACTCATAGTAGCCCTCATGAGTTATAAATGCAGTCTTAGGAATGTTTTCCTCGTTCATATGGATATGGTGGTAGCCAGAACAAAGATCAATTTTAGTAAAGAACTGGGCACCACTCAATTCATCCAAGAGGTCATCAATGATAGGAATGATAAATTTGTCTTTAATGGTGAGTTTGTTGAGGGCGCGAAATTGAGGACACATGCACCAAGAACCTTCTTTCTTAAGGACCATGACCACATGAGAAGATTAGGGGCTCGTACTATGGTGGATAACACTTGCGTTGAGAAATTCTTGAACAATTTTCTCAATTTAGTTTTTTTGGGAAAAGGGATGATGATAGGGAAGGATATTGGGAGGAAGGCTTCCTGGGACAAGGGGAATGGAATGATCATGAACACCATGGGAAGGAGGAAATCCTTGGGAAGTGGAAAAAACCACTTGATGTTTAGAGAGGATGGATTGGAGGTCATGCGGAATAGAGGGTGTCTCAGTGGCTTGTATGGCATGGAGTTGGGAAATAATGCCATAATGAACTTTTTTGAGCATATTTTCCATGCGATGGGAACTGATGATCTCCGGGGAACCGACGGTGATTCCTTGGAACTTATATTGTTGGCCCTCCTGGTCGAATTCCATGGTTAATTCCTTAAAATCCATGAGAATGGGACCCAAAGTCCTAAGCCATTCTGCACCCAACACAATGTCAAAACCACCCATGTCGATAGAAAACATATGACATTTCATGAGGTACTCAGCAATTTGGAGATGCACATTTTCACAACGCCCTCCACATTTCTTGGACCTACCATTGGCAATCATGATTTGAAAATTATTGATGGCACAAATATAGAAATTAGTTTCTTGGGCAATGTAGCGATGAATAAAATTATGGGTGCTTCCACTATCAACAAGAATGATGACCTTCCTATGCTTAATGTAACCAATTATCTTGAGGGTTTGGGGAGCAGAGAAGACAGTGAGAGCATTTAGGGAAATGACCGGTTCTACTTTGGGAGGGTCTGAGGGAGGGGTCATGTCAGTGGGTTCAGGTGACATGGACACAAGGGGAGCCTCAACATCATCTTCCAAAACATCCTCTGAGATGGCCATAAAAATCGTTTGTTCCTTACACTTGTGCCCAGAAAAATATTTGTCATCACAATTACAACAAAGGCCTTTGAGTTGGCGTTCAGCCATTTCAGCCCTAGTCAATTTCTGGATCTTTAGTGGAGTAGAAGGAGGAGTGGGATTGATTGGTTTAGTGCAAGGAATAAAGGAGGGTTTTTGGTTTTGAGAAGAGACAACTTGTTGTGCTTCCTTAGCTATTTTAGTAGCATCCACCCAACTTTGAGACCGATCCACGAGGACATGGGTACGAATCTCATCCTTAAGGCCACTCATAAAACATTCTCAGAAAAAAACAGCATACATGCCCTCTATATGAAAATCCAATTGCTCAAAAGTGGCTATAAAGTCTTCCACTATGCCATATTGTTTCAACTTGGTCAAACAACCTAAATGGTTGGTGTTAGTGTCAAAGCGTTCATAAATCTTTGCCACAAAGTGTGTCCAAGCCACATACCCTTGGCAGACATTTTTTATCCATTGCCACCATTTCCAACATTCTTGATCTAGATGGAGAACACCATATCAGAGTTTGGACAACTCATCTGTAATTCCATACAAAGAGAAATAATGTTCCATTTGAGTTACCCAACTAGTGGGATCCGAACCATCAAATGCGGTCACATCCACACGCGGAAGGCATAGGTCACATTGAAAGTAATGGGGCTAAAAATTCTGGGAATGAGAGGAAGTTTCACCTTCAGTTTGCAAAGGCGGGTTAGATGAGGGAAGATCTACAGGGATATGCAGCTTGGCACAGATCATCGTAGTGACGAATCCAGGTTGGGTAACAAGGTCTTGTTTGAGGTCCTCTATTTTGTCGTTGATGGAGGAATGCATGTTTTTATTGATGGTGGAAATATTGGTACTGAGTTGTCTCACTTATTGTTGGGTTTCTATGAAATTAGAGTGCAAGGCATTGAAGCGAGCTTCCAAGTATTGGCTATGGGTGCGGGCCATGATGAAGAGGGAACACAAAAAGGGGTGGGTGGGACCACACAGAAAATGGGTTATGGGTGAAGTATATCAAAATGATTAGGGAGACGAGTTGAATCCAATGGGGTAAAGCCCAAATAAGGGTGTTGGAAAGGGGTCGGGTCCACGAGAAAAAACAATTGTTGAAAAATGATAGGTATGACTGCAATAAGGGCGAAGAGAGAAATCCAACGGGATAGGTCTCAAATAATGGTGCCAACACTATCCAGACTTCTTCTTTTTTTTTTACTCCTATGAAGTTATACTCCGATCTGAAGAATATTGCAGTGATGAAATGCCCAAATGCTTAATAGGAAGAAATGTGTAGTAATTTCACAATCGGAATGAAGGAGACACAATTTCCCAACAATAGATGTTTTCTATTATGTTTTTGTTTCTGTCCCAAGAGTTAGGGTATTCAAGGGTTCTACAGACAAGGGTTTTCCCTATGCTATATCTCTTTGATATATGTGCGGGGTCCAACAATACTACTTGGCCCAATATCTCAGGGCACCAACTAAGGAGGCTAGACCATGCCCTTATCAGTACTACCCGACTACCCTGGTACTAGAGAGTATCTTCCTGAGTTTTGTTCTCGGTGGCACTATAATAGTCAGGAGGTTGATTGGTTTATCTATGGAGGGCTTCAGGAGATCTAAGACGATTAGTATACAAGTGTTTTCTGATGCGCTCCCACTTGAGGGGGTACCAACAGGGGTTACAAGGGTGGCCAACATATGTGTGCTTAAGTACCACTTTTATTTCCTACGTGTATGAATCCCCAAACATGAGTTTATGCGCGTAATGACATATCTTTGTAGCTTAAATACGTCGGAATACGTCTCTACCCTGAAATAAAAAAATTAACCCACAATTTTAGGTCAAGGAAGGTGCTCTGATACCACTTGTAATATTCCAGATATAAAATAGTATGTAGAACATAAATAATTAGCTAGAAATGATAGATAAACAATCATATAACCAGAACAACACCACAATAATACAAAGATAATACCAGAATAACACCAGAAAGATCACTTTGATTACTGAGAGAAATGTTCACTTGCCTCTTAGAGGGGGAAACCTCCAGTAGAGTAGAGCTCTATTACAATAATATCCAACACAAAACTTAGCATACCCTAGAATCCTATTTATACTAAATATGTCTATCAAAAGAACAATCTAGAGGAATATCCTTCTAGAAGCAGAAGCTTCTATTACGTCTTCTTACATTTGACTTATTGTTCCTTATTGCTAGGCCTTATTAATATTGACCTTTATTACATGGAAATAGATTATTCTACCTAAGTGAGGGGTTAGGTCCCTAACAATTCATGTCTAAGTACAACTTCCTATTTTCTGTGATTGCAACCATCTTTTCTGCTGGTGGTAGAGTGTTAATTGTCTCCTTAAAAATTTTCACCTTCTCCAGTGCAACCTGCAACTTCTGTTTTATTCCTTGCAACTCTGCATCTTTTGTTAATTGATTCCATACTTGTCTGCTCACTTCATACAACTTGGCACACTCCTCCTCCAAACTCTTGATACTTTCCATTGTTTTCAGCGTTGTCTTCTCCCCTTTCTCCCTTTCCTCAGGTGGATTGCTTGGCGTAGTGCATGCTTCTAATTATACTATCTTCACACTGTTACACACTATTTTCGCCATCCCTATGATCGTTAATGATGTAAACCTATATATTGCCTTCAGAGGGGTCAGTGACCTAAGTTCCTGAAGATTGGAGGTAAAATGGAAGTTTTTGCACTACAATGGTAAATGGGTAAAACAATATGGTAAAAATGAATAGTAAATTTGTTATATTTACTTTTTACCATGATAAAAGTGGGTTTTTTGATATTTATTCACTATTTTACCCTAATTTCTAATGCGAAAGTGAGTAAAAATGACTTGCAGGTACCCAATGTAGATGATTATGGACAAAAAAAAATTGCGAGATGGTGTGAATTGATTTGTTTTCTATGGTTTCGAATTGAAACCACAAGTGCCTTTTATCCGTTCTTACACTTGCGAAAAACTTAGAACGTGATCGAGCGTTGTTTTATCTCTTTTCCGGGCTCGCTGTGGTTACACGAAAAAGGAACCCCTCTGGAGTTGACTTTAAGCTCTTTTCACGACTCCCTAAATATGAAAAGATTGCCGAGCGATCTTGCTATTTTCACGCTCGTTAAAGTATTTGAAGTTACGCGTCCTTCGAGCGATAGTTTAACCCTTTTTCGGTCTCGTTGGACTATTGTACGAAAAAAGAACTGAGAGAGTTCTCTTTTAAGTATTTTTCCAAACTCTATAATCTTGAAAAACCTTCGAGTTTTCTATCTCTGGACTCATTAAACAAACATTGACAGACCCGTGATGTTACCGAACCACTCCTTCTTAGGGTTCGTTAAAAATACTCCGAGGGTAGAGGGACTCATCGAAAAGATGAGCTTATATCAACAAACATGTGATCCTCTTCAAACTTGCGTAAAAATAAAGAAGTACTTGCCAAAATGGTAAGGGAAAATTTGGGAAAAGGGATATATTTCATCTTTGTGTTAGTTGGCAATAAGTGTCGCACTTGAAAATGACACCCCCTATTCATCATTTTGAAGCTGGTTTGGGGAATCCGTTTGTCTCTGATTCGATTTGATAACAAGGTCTTTCATGTGTCATCTTTACGGAGTCAATGCTACCAAATCATTGAATTAGATGTCATCCATATGTTCAAGAGTTGTCCATATGAAACTTCTATTTGAGTCGATAATACTGCGTTATCCTTTCGCCAAATTAATGAGGCCTTCCACGTGTCAAGTCCAGTGCCATTCTCTGTTTCATTTTCAAACTCATTTACTCATTTAAATTGTCGCGATGGGGGATACATCAAGGCCCTCTGTGATGAGTCTTGTTCCATCAACATCAACACATTATCGAGGGATTAAGAATTTGAGAAATTATTTAGTACCTTGAAGCTTGCATGCCTCGATGACAAGTTTCTCGCTTTCGAAAGTAGGTTTACATCATTGACCCCACGATTGAAGGTCCGTTGATTATTCGACATCAACACATTTATTCACAATCAATGGAGTGTACTATAGTACCTTGGAGTCATTGACATCATTGGTGTTCCCTGCGCGCGGTATGAGGTATACATCAATGGCTAGGTAATCAAGTGGTTTCTATGTTTGATTTTGACACATGTAATCACATGGTCAGTTAAAATTCACTTTCAAGTGAGGAGATTGAAGACCTTGGGTATTGTCTTTATGATCCAGTTGCGATGGGTATGTATTATTTGTGACACATAGATCCAGCGTGTATGTTTCGTGGCTATGTCACTTTTGATTAAAAATTTGTCGCACACATCCACAGTGTATTCAGGTGTCTATGCTATGTTATGTTGCATGGATCCACGGTCTTGGATTGTGGTGGCCATGACCTTTGTTTATGATGTCATCAGTCTATGATCTGAGTATGGGAATGCCTACCTCGAGAGAAATTGATATACATGATATCACTGATGCTTGGATGTTTTCGCAGTCTCCGATAAGATGTGCTTTGGTTCTTGACACACAAATGCAACTTACAAAGTATATCGACCGTCACTGGTTCCAATATCAGAATTTGGGGGACATTCTGTTACACATGATTTTGGTCATCAAGATGATGTCATGATAATGTCATGATGATGGAAAATCATGCTCTTTACTATGAACATTTTCATGAGAAAGGTTACTTGTCCGACTTCCAAAATCATATTTTTTTGAAGATAGTTAATTGTTGCATATATACTCTCTGTGAGAATACTTCATTCCCCGGTAATATTCATTGAACTATGAACTTCTCGCTTAACTGTGCTAATGGTAAGGGTGCGGAAATGATTTTTAATGGAGAAAACGGATAAGTTCGATCCTTCTAGAAGGAATCTTCTGAAAGGATGAGTTAACTTTCAAATGGTTGGCTTAATCTTGCGACTTTTCTAGATATCTTGGGATCATTCCTATCCAAGTAACTAATCAATCTTCTCCTATATATTGAGGGATTGCTCATGGAAAAGGTTAGAGAGGAAGCAAGCTAGCAAGAGATTTATTGGGGAGTAGTGCAATATTGTATGGAGGATTGAAGCTTTCTGACAACCGAGAGACAACAAACAAGAATCATTATATGTGGTTGATTTCTTCCGCCATGAAGCAAATTATTGATAATGGACTAGGAGCCATCGAGAAAGGAGACCTATGACATCAAGGCTGGTTGTAAGTTTTCACTTTCAATTAATTCAATCTGATAATGTCCCTTTCCCATAATGATGATGTCATCTTATTACATGATTCATGATCCCCTTTCCCATAATGATGATGTCATCTTATTACATGATTCCTTGATCACATGTATAGACTAGGTATTGAATATATTAATCTGCTTGTACTTCGATTGGTTTGTACTGTTGTAATTGGACAGCACAAGAGCATCGAAGCAGAGCGAGGAACAACAGAGATTTAAGGAGAGCGTTCATAAGGTATGTCCACCATCCATTTCTCTTAGTTCATTCAATAGTCTAGATTTAGGGAAAGAGTAGTATTCTGTCCTGTTTTGTTCTAGATCCAGGTGGATCTAGGGAGATTGGTCTGTGTCCACACTCACGAATTTATCCTTAAACACACACAAAATCCCAGAATGGATTCACTAATATTGAACACTTCTCTTCTAATGGAGAATCTACTTCCATGAGGACCTCCGGAATGTCGCTATAAACCTTATGGATTTCTTTTTGTAGCTTTTCTTCTTTCTGTTCAGCCTCATACCTCTCCATCATAAATTTATTATATTCTATATGCAATGTTGCCTTATCATTTGTCACTTTGGTCAACTCCATCATTGTTGACTCTGGGCACAAATTTATCTCTTGTGTAACACTTATATTCAAACCCTTTAATACATTCATCGACAACTGTGACAAGACTAAGTCAATATGACTTAATGCTTGTGCTTGCTCCTGCATCTCTATCGAGGGGAAATATATAGCCCCTGGTGAAATATTTATCATTCGGTGCTCTTCTGATACTTCTAATGGATAAGAGGTCGTCGATATTTCTTATGTAATATCCGGTGTACTCTCCATCTTTTCTTCCTCTGTCCTTTGATCTAGTACTATTTTGGTTGCTTCCAAAAGTCGGCGTAATGAATCTATCTGCTCCTGCACACATGTGTGTATCTCCTCTTGTTTCTACATCGTGTGCTGAAATGCTTCATCCGTCACTTCCTTTAATTGATCTCCTATTTTCTCTAGGTCATCTTCTGTCAGGTCCTGGGTGGCCACTTCCTTGAATGCTTTCCTCTTCTTGTGTTGGTGTACTGATTTCCCCTTATCGTGTTTTTTCCTCTTCTCTCCAGGGCACGGTACTATTTTCTATGTGTCTCCATTTCCTTTTCCTTCATGTTCTTCTTCTTATTCTTCTGGATCGTTCTCTAGTGGTTTTGTTTATGGATGCTCCATTTTTGGTACTGGAGTTTTCCATTCTTCCTCCCAATCTTCTATAATTTTTCCAACGTCATCTCCTGTGAACCTGTATCTGGTCGTCGACCACTGCTAATTTGGGTCCCTCTTGGCTTGGATATACATATGGTGTCTTCCTACTTTAAAATGCGCAATCTCCTTATATGCTTCCACTACCTGTAGTAGTATGCATGGTGTATCCTGAATGCTCTACCGAATTATCTCCTTGTAAACATAGAAAGTGATGTTATTATCCAACTGTCTTTCCTTGTGCAAAATATGCCACAAGTTCACATATCTTGTTTTCAAACATGGTTTCTTCACAACTCCCATAAATTGAGTGTCTTCCGGATCCATCCAAGCCACTAATGAAATCAGTATCAATAGTCGTGCATAATGGAATTTTTTTCATTTATCTCATGCCTCCCTGCAATCCACAATAATTGGTTTACCAAGAAAGTCGCCCAGTTCATTTGTACTCTTGCAACACACTTCTTAGTTGTTTCTATTACACCTGTTATTACTTGATCTTTGCAGCATTTCCTCAACAAATTACAAGCCAGTACCTGCATCATGAACCTGATAGTATCATCATTAATACTTACAATGTCCAAACCACACACTACTTTATGTGTGTCATACTTATCCTTCATTTTCTCCGCTAAGGATTTATCCTTATATTTGTCTATGAATAATGGTAGTGGGTCTTCCCTTGTTGATGGTTATAACTGGATGATCCACAAAATTATTTGAGTGTCTATTGACATATGTCTATCCAACAATTAAAATCCTCCATGGATGCAGCTTAATAACAACTTGACGCAAATGTTGATCTCTACGCTCCTACAAAAATGTGGAATCTCTAATAGATTCAAAAGGCCTGTTTTCTCTAGCCATGCTTCCCTGTTGCATTCATATTCAAATCTTGTCATAACTCTTCATCAACTTTGTATCCTACGACGAATTATACGCTATATTTTCCAGCCTGTCAAAATCCTCTTGCCAATTTTCATTTATGACTACGCATTTCCACTACCTCATCGTCATTTTTTCTCTTTAATGCTTGTCTCGTCATGTATGTTCTTTAATGATTTTCCCACCCGCTGCATAGATATTTCTCGCAATCCAATCCTCCTACCTGCACACAATTCCCTCCTCTTTCTACATCTCTGTGACATTTGATGGTTTATCTCATTACTGGTTTAATTGTTTGAACAATACCTAATGCATAACTTCAACCTTCTATCTCTTGCCTCAAACTCTTTTATTTCTTTTCTTCTTTTATTTTTCTTTATAATACACTATAATACAGATCCTATGGTACACATATTATGTGCTTATACTAGGGTGTGGAAGCCCAACTGTCCCTATACATTTTCGGTCGACTATCGTTAACTCGTCCTTCCACAATTTCCCCATTCAATTTCTCCAACTGAAAAGCACCTACCTATATCATATACATTATCACATATGGACCTAATCAATGCATTTGGAACTTCCTAGGGAACTGTAAAAACTTGTTGTCATAGAGAAAAACTAAGTCTCCCATATGGAACTTTTTTTGTTTAATATGTTTGTCATGCCATGCTTTTTCACATGCTTTCTGAACTTGTTTGATGAAATCTGGGGACAAAACAATCTTCCTCCAATTCTACTAACTCTGACAATATTTTATGTATTGTGCCATAATGAGTGAGCTCTGTAAGTGCAACAATGTGAATAATCGACACAATGAACTCCATAGGCATAACTGCTTCTTGACCATACACTAATTTGAATAGTGTCTTGTCAGCTTCTTACATGTGATCCTATATTCCCATAACATTGCAGGAATCCTCAATTCTCAGTCATCTCGACTTACATTACATAACTTTGTCAGTGCATGCTCTAGGATCTTATTGAATGCTTCTACTATTCCATTTGCCTGAGGATGATAAGGTCTGCTCTTCTAGTGATGAATATGAAATTCTTCTATCAAAGTTGCAATCATTCTATTAAAAAAATAAGTACCCGGATCACTCATAAGGATTCTCAAACATCCAAACCTTGTAACCATATTCTCAAACAAAAACTATGCAACAGTATCCACGCTACAATCTATGATTGGTTCTTCTTTGTCCCATTTGGTCAAGTACTCTGTCACAGTGATGATGTATCTTTCTCCTGATCTCTTTGCTGGTGGATTGACTGCTTCAATGAATTCAAATGCCCACTTATCAAAATCCTGCAACGTGACTTACAGTACTAATGGCATCTCATCTATTCTAGAAGGCTTCCCAACACTATGATAGACATCACAGGTCTGACATAACTCCTTAGCATCCTTATGAAGGGTAGGCCCCAAAGTCCTACACAAAAAATCTTATGAGCAGTCTCTTTCCCTACATAGTGGCCTCCTTCAACTCCTTCATGTGCTTCTAATAGAATCATAGATATCTCATGCTCTAATACACAGCATCACAGAATACCATTTGTGCCTAACTTGTATAAATTTCCTGCTATAATTTGATAGTCTACTGCCTTTACTACTAACTTCTTCTTTTGCTCAAATCTAAAGTCAAGTGGGGCTACTTCTGTGCTCAAGAACTATATTATGTCTGCAAAATAATCATCAACCATATGTACTACAAACAAGTGCGCATCTGGTAGACTGTCATCCAAGTTTCCTACATCTTCTCCTAATAATATGCGCGACAAATGATCAGGTCCTAAGTTTTTTTATAGAAAAAAAATAACAAAATTACATTATCAAAATTCGAGCGTCAAATTCATCATGTAAAGAAAAAAGGGTTAACAAAGGGTTAAAAGATGGTAGACTACTCTATCACGATTCACATCTCATGAATGGTTAGATTAATGTATCGTTACATTCAAAAGCAATGAACTATCAATTATTTCATTTTCAAAATTCAAACACTCGGTTTTCGTTTGAACCCAAATAATTGAGGCCCGCATCCACAATGATTGAAGTGATAGCTCCACAGCCTCAATGGTCAATTGATTGTTGAATTCATTATTTAAAAGTTGTGTTTAAGCAGCGTTGCTATAAATAATTCACTTTCTACTACAGTATTCAATGTTGCCTAGCAGGCTAGATATTGGCCACCTTTTCATACAATGAATCTATTTTGATTAATCATATCACACAACTCAGTATAGTGTGTGAAGGCATGAATGGTTCCTGACTATTGACTTGAATTCATCGTTTAAAATGTGTCATACAATCAATTCATTTTGATTAACCCTATCACACGGCTTAGTACGGATTAATGAGAATAGTTGTAGACTATTGACTTGTTCAGACACTGCATTTTCATACACACAATGCATTTTGATTAATCCTATCACCCAACTTAGTGAGAATGGTTGTTGACTATTGATTTCATCAGTTTCACACAGTGGGTGAATTTATTAGTCCCTACCGCAGGCATAGAGGGCCTATAACGATCTATAATTCGTTGACCTCATATTAATTTGTCCTTTGACCACACATATTTGCATAATATCTATTGTTGAAGCTAGAGAACTAAAAACATTGAATTTTATATAATAAAAAGTACCATATATGTAATGATCTGATTGAATTTTGAATGACTGCTGACTTCTTTATTTAGAAATTTATGGAACATCAATTCTTTTATTTTCGAAAGGCCGGAACACTTTGTTTTCATACAATGAATGTATTTTGATTAATCATTTCACACAACTTAGCACAGTTTGTGAACATGTGAACAGTTCCTAACTATTGGCTTGACTTCATCGTTTAAAATGTGTCATACAATCATCATTTTGATTAACCCTATCACACGGCTTAGTACGACTTCATGAGAATAGTTTTCGACTATTGACTTCATCGTCCAGACACTGTATTTTCGTACATGCAACGCAACACAATGCATTTTCATTAATCCTATCACCCAACTTAGTACGGCTTAATGAGAATGGTTGCTGACTATTGACTTCATTGTTCAAATTTTCCACAGACCGCGTGATTTTTTGAATTTTTAAGGACTATTGACTTTTTTATTTAGAAGTTTATGGACCATCAATTTTTTATTTGTTTATGGACTCGAGATTGAAGTGATCACCATCACACGTGCACCACGTCGATTCGATGGATGATGACTATTGATTTCATTATCCAAAAGTCTTGAACTATCCATTATTGCATTTTCAAAATTCAAACACACCCTTTCACGCTATCACGCTCGGGAAGAGATATATCAAAGCTCAAAAAAAAAACGAAAGTGTTCCTTTTTCATACTATCAACACGGTGGAAGAGATATATCAAAGCTTCAAAATAATTTACAACTTACCATATGTGATATCCCATGGGGCTAAATAATTTACAACTTACTACACTCCATAGGGGGGATTTAAATGTAAGATATTATTCCATATACTCCATATACACCATATTTGTCATGGTGCTATTGAGAGAAATAATCACACATTAAAGAAAATTGAAAATTGTATGATCCAATCTAAGGGATCAAGTCCTCATTTTTGGGCAGAAGTAATTAATTGTGTTGAATTATATAGTTAATCGCACTCCCACAAAATTTTTAAAAGATGTAACATCGAGGAAGCATGGAGTAAAATTAAACCAAATGTAAGCCACTTTCATGTTTTTGGTCATGAAGCATGGGCTCCCATTCCTCATGAGAAAATGAAAGTATTACAACCTAAAAGTGAGAAATGCATTTTTGGTGGATATTCTGAAGATGTAAAAGGTTATAGACTTTTTCAAACTCATTCCAATGAAATTATTACTATGAGAGATGTTAAGTTTGATGATGATATTTCGTCCTTTGAGATTAATTTAGTATTTGTTCCATCTTTGGCTTGCGATCCATCTTCAACATTTGTGCCATCTTTGCCTTGCGAGCCATCTTCAACGTTTTTTCCATCTTCTATTCCCAAGTTTTCTATTTGTGATCCTATTTTGGTTTCTTCTTTAGATGATGACAACGAGGATGAAAATCCACCTTCCTCTTGTTGGGTCTGTTGAACATGAGCCTAAACCAACATCACCACTTCCTAGATGGGTTCGTAAAACATGAGAAGCAATTGGTGATGTTGTCAGTGACCCTACATATGAACATTGTACACGTTAATAGTTCTAGTAGGCCTCCTCTCTTTTTGATCAAGTTTAAGAGACTCATGATCTAGGAACACTTGCAGAAGCTTCTGGCCATCCAAATTGGGACACAACAATGAATGAAGAATATTGTTCCTTAATGGTGAATGACACTTGGGATCTTGCACCTCTTTCAAAAGAAAGAAATCTTGTTGGATGTAAACTAGTGTATAGAACTAAGTATGCATCAGATGGAAGTATTGAAAGACATAAGGTTCGATTAGTTGCCAGAGGATTTTCTCAAATTGAAGGTATTGACTATAATCAAATGTTTTCCCCTATAGCCAAAATGAATCCCATCCACCTTGTTCTATCCCTTGTTGCTTCACATAAATGGGAGATACATCAAATGGATGTTAAATCTGCCTCGTTGCATGGAGATTTGCAAGAAGAAATTTACACGGAACAACCTCCCAGCTATGTTCAAAATGACTCGAACCTTGTTTGTCACATTAAGAAATCTCTCTATGGTCTTAAGCAAGCTCATTATACTTGGTATGATAAAATGGTTAGCTTTGTTCTTGACACCAGCTTTTCCAGATGTCATTCTGACCCCAATGCCTATACCCAAAAAGTAGGTAACCATCCCATAATACTTGTTCTTTATGTTGATGACATATAGACTAAGCTACACATGCACTTCATCATAAAGTTTATTCAGGATCATGTTCTTGAAGTGCTCTTTTTCCCTACAAAGGATGAAGTTGTAGACATTTTCAGAAAGTCTCTTACAAAAATGAAGTTTTCCAAACTTTGATCTATGTTAGGAGTTTAGGATGTTTTCATTGAAGGAGGATAGACTCCAATGCCTTATTCCTTCTCCCACCGTGTCACCTTCGTAAATCCTTCAATCTTATCTCAGGTTGTTCTTAAGGGGGGGATGTTAGGATATTTAGACATTTGAAGTTATTTAAGATCAACTTCATCCAATGTATCTTTAGGTAAAGTATGTTTCTTTAGTATGCAATATTATGCATTTTTAGTTATCTAATCTGAAGATCACAATATGTTCTAGACATAAAGTAATCAAATGGTTCATCTTCTTCTCTAAACTCATAGATATATTGATATATGGCTTAACTCTGGATTGGTCCATGATGTTATTCAAATAGCATATAGGGTCATTTGCTTATGATCGATTGTGAGAAACTCATATGTAAAACATTTTCCTTTTAGATTAATATATTGCCTCCAGTAGCCACATTGTTTAGGGCTATGGACTATTTCCCTCTTTGAAAGTTTTAACTACGTAATATACTGGTGTGCTAATCTTTGATCTATTTGTATAAGGAGTTTCTTAAGATGTTCCACTTATATGGAAATACATTATTATCAAACTAATAAAAAAATGATTATACTCCCTAAAATAAAATAAAATAAAATAACAATAATACAAAATAGTTATTATTAACATCTCAATAATAATAATAAATAACAACAACAACAACTTGTATATTTTAAGTAGACCTAACCTTTTAAAACATGATTATTCTCTTTAAAATTACATTTTAATTAATTATGAGATAATCTAATACACAATTTATAATATTTCATTAAAAAAATCTATAACTTAATAAAAAAAATATTAAAATTATAAATTTTTCCATAAAACGAAAAATAAAATAAAATTTACAAAATTACAATTTTCCAATACCAAATTCTATCATATAAAGAAACTGCTCCATCACACCAAATTCCATCATATAAAGTAAAAAGAGTTAAAAAGGACACTACTCCATTACACCTCGTGAATGGTTAACGTATCGTTATATTCAAAAATAATGAACTACTAATCGAGTTCCACATCCCAAGTGGAGTGAGGTGATAGATTGCATTAATCCCATCACATTATTTCAAAGGAGCATACTCACACGCTTTATCTTTTGGTTTTTGTTGGGTGATTTTTTGGGTTTGATTTTGCTCAAAATTGGTAAGGAATTATATAATCTACAGATTTGAATGGTTAAGTTTGTATAATTAAAATATCTTGAAGATTTTTAACACACTGAATCTATTTATGCATTCATAAATGCAATTTAAACAATTTAATTTAAACAAAAAAATAAAAAATAATTATTTTGTACAAATTTACATAGTCGAATTCCCACAAAAAAAAAAAATCCAAAATAATAAAACGTTTAGCAAACCCTTTAAAAATTCAGAGAGTTGCATTTTCATACAATCAATGCATTATGATTAATCCCATCACACAACTTACTGAGGTGAATGCTTGTGTGTGCACCGCATGAATGGCTACTAACTATCAACAATCAATGTATTTTGATTAATCATAACAGACAGTGCATGTGCACCGCGTGAATGGTGGCTGGCTATTAACTTCACCCTTCAAAAGTTCCACATATCGCGTGAATTTTGAATGACTGTTGACTTCTTTATTTGGAACTTTCTAAATATATTGAACCACATAAATATAATTTATTTATAAATAATTATATTTTCATCTATAATTTTATTTTCACCAATGTCCACAATATGGGTTTGCAATGTTTTTTGGCAAAAAAAAAAACATGATAGGGAAACCTAATATTTCAATGGTCATAAATGAGATTTTGAATGAAAATATTAGGAGAATGAATGTGATTGATGAAGCTATAAATCTTCTCTATGTTTCTAGCATTTATGGTAAATGTCAATTTAATTAGAGTTAGACTAGAACCATCTTGCTTATTTTCGAGGAGGAAGGACATTGAAAACATTAACCTAGTTTGTCGAATTTTCCTTAGAACAATTTTCATTAAGAAAGCATCGATTTTCCTTAAATTGTTGGTTCTCCTCATCTAACAAAACCTCACCAACACATTCACAAATAAAACTAAGAGTTGGAATTCATTCCCAAGATTGCGAACCCCATCTTCCATTATCTTTTCTAAACACTTTCAAATGGAACTTTGTTTGTTTTGAAACATTATATTTCTCCAAGTAAAGTATTGTAGATGTCATTTTTACTATTCCATCACTTGCGCAAGGCACGGGTCACCAATTTGCAGAATTTATGATAATGCTTCAATTGCAACCTTCAATTGAATCTAACTATGGGTACACCTTGTGAGTTCCTATTTAGTTACAATATTGTTTTCAGAAGAAAATACATGAATTAAGTAACCACACCCCACCACGACAATAACCAATGCATGGCGGAAAAAAAAATGCACACAAAATCACTTTGATCTTTCCTCATTGCGACCATCTTCCTTTGAGCAACAACAACAAAATACCCCCATTTCTCTTGTTGATTCTTTGACCTTTCAACACTTTCCCGAGAATATTTCTAATGATCCTTTGCAAACTTCTTTATTATGAGCACCATGATTATCTTTGAACTTGTTGAGTACATACTCAACACCATTGCACTTGCAACAAACCTTAACACTGTCGTCTATAACGAGTGATCATACAGTGTTATAGCATCATTTTCCACCACATATTCTCGGGATGACTTATTGGCCTCACGTACATCCCTTTCCCTACTTGTAGGACCAAAATCCCCTTTTTCCTCCTTAAAATATCTTTAAAAACCCCATTTTTCAAGATGTACGTGACTCTCTTCAAGGTATCCTACGTACATACGCTAGTTGCTAGTTAGCAACTCGTGTACATGTTATTTTGGCTCAAAATAATAATAATTCCCGACATTTTGGTTGGATTTAACAGAATCTTCAGTTTCCTAACTTCCTGTAGCCTATACATAACGACTCCAACCATCAAAATGGAGTATAAAATAGAGCCTTGGGGTGGAGGAAAAACAGAATGGAGAAATGCATCCTTATGCTGGAATTTTCATCATTGTCTTGCAAGCCCCTATTTCCCTAAGCATTTGAGATTGTCCCTTCTACCCAGAAAAACTCGTTTCCAGAATTTGCATTCCTCTTATCTTGTCAGAAAGAAAGCTGATGCAGACCCCCTTCTCTCCTAAGGGTTGCGTGACCTCCCGGTCAAGGATCTTCAGTTTCCTGAGTCAAATGACTCTTGAGACCTTGATAGTCTCACCTCTTGGTCAAACACAAGTCTTTTCTGTTTCTGGTGCAGGTCTTACGATACCTGGGACCTTCCCCTTTGCACTTAGCAAACTCTAAGAGTTGGCGCTAGCTCCTTTTCCTTGGCTCCTTCTTAGATGTGACCCTGGGTGGTAACCTCTCCCAAACACATGATTGTGGGCACGCTCAAAGGTGGTTTGGAACCAAACTACTTTTTTCCCCACAATTCACTTTGAGCCACCATGTGTCCTATTTCCAAAACCATGGTCTCGATTGCGACCCATCTTGACTTTTTTTAAATCTCGAGCACCTTCTATCCCCGCAATGCGAGGTGACCATTGATCTCATGATCTTGATGGTGGTTCTAAATGGATGATTGAGATCTATCTCTTGGAAACCAACAGTTCAGAACTACCTCTCCCAGATCGACGACTATGACCGTTTCGGAATTCCTGACTTCGAAATTCTCAACTCTCAAACTTTGTCTTCCTTTGCAGGGAAATATTCTGGAGCAGAAGATCTGCTGACAACCTGTCCCTTTCAATCAATGAATGTGATCTTTGTGGGTCTTCGGACTTCAATATTTTCAAGTCTCAAACTTTACTCTCCTCGAAATACATAGAATTCTGCCACGCATCCTCTTGAATCGGTCGATGGCGGTTTACTTCGGAAGATCCAACGATCAGCGTTTTCTTTGGGCCTTTACTCGGAATCCACAGATTCATTCCACCTGTTCTCTAGATCTGACGGCTTAGATCTACTTTGGACAATCTGACGGTCGATGTTTACTTTGGGTCTTTACCCGAAATCCATAGATTCACACCACCTGTCCTCTGGATCTAACGATTGAGATTCACTTTGGCTCTCCAGATCTCCGGGCTTCGGGAGTTTCAAATTTCAATCTGAAACTATCGAAGTGATTTCTCTGGAGTTCACGATCCATCGCCACGTGTCCACCTTCAAATCGATGGCTCTCATTGTTTCAGGATTTTGGTTCCTTCAACCAAATCAATGGCTCTCCGACTATCTCCTCGATCAACAGTCGAGATCTGCTTCAACAATTTCACCTCCTCTTTGTCCACAAACTTTCGAAGTTGTGGATCTCATGCCACCTGTCCTCCTTGACGATGGATGACCCCAAATTTCTTCGAGACTTCGAAACTTTGGTGTGTTTACCCTCCTGCGTGTGCGAAGCGTTAAGACTCGTGTACCTTTCTTTGATCAAACGGTAGTTGGTTCTCTGAGCTGTGATTCGACAACCACTATCACTCCTCCTCCTGAACTTTCGACTTCCTCCAACTTAGAATATTTTCTAAGTATTCATAGGCCTCGACCATTGTTCCTCCTATGAATCCATCTCTTGGACTTCATCTGCACTTTTGAAAACTGCTATCTCTTCGAAGCTTTCTTTCCCTCTGCTCTGTTGACTTCTTAGAGAGTCACTTCGACACTTAGTCAAGATGTAGATCTGTGCACTCCTTGCAACAGATTCTTGCACAAGTTTTGGATTCTTATGGATGACTATGCACACCTTGCAGCAGTCACTTTGCACTCCTTGCAAAGGGAAATTTTGTGCTATCTCTTATGAGCTTCAGAATCGAGATAGATTCCATCAGCACACTCCTTGCGGACTGTGTGCACACCTTGCACAGGCTCAATTTGAAGAGATGCAATTGGAACTTATTTAAATATCTCACAATTTCATATATTCATAATGAAATTCATTCATTCATGAAAGAAACAATAACGGAATTGAAAACAGTAACAACACCATGCATTTGGATCGATTTTCCTCTGTTATACTCATCTGAAAGTAAATGGCTACAACTATGATAAAAAAAACAACTAAAAAATCAGAAAATTCCTACTAACCCGCAACAGCTTCATTTGGGCGTACAAAACCTCTATTTATCTCAGAGGGTCCTTAGGGTTCCCCTCAACTACTCATCTACTCGAAAAAAAAACCCTAACTTCTATCTCAGTTCAGTTACATTCAAGACTCGGAGTGAAAACTCCCAAATCACTCGTGATCATTCAGCTTCCAAGTGTTTGATCTTCTTTCATTTTTCAATCAGCTTCAAAACTCGCAGTAACCTCCAACACTTAAGATTCTGAAATGATTCCAAAGCATTGAGTTGTCCCGCAACCTGCCACGCATGCTTGCTGACGATGCTCCTGCATCATACTCCCTTGGAAAAAAAAAATCATGGACTCTTGTCCATGAGCTCTTGCATCGACTTTCCATGTTTCTGGATATCAACTTCATTTTCCCAACTGGTGTCTTCTATTGGGTGTCCCTTCTTCTTGACTAGATATTCAAAATAGGTCTTCCTCCTGGTCTTTTTTCCAATCCTCTGATCAACGATCTTCTCCATCTGTGGTTTTTCTGCTATAGGCATTTGTTTCTCCCACTGAATCTTCTCTTGATATTTTGATCCCTCTGTGTCATTTTCCCTATAAGGGTACAGGTCTAAAATGTTAAATATGGGTGATATGCCCACATCATCTGGCATCTCAATCTCATAGGAGTTTGCATCAAACTTCCTTAAGATCTTACATGGCCTTATCTTCTTCTTCTTTAACTTGTTATATGTTCCCCTAGGGAACCTTTCTTGCCTGAGATGTGCCAGAACCTGATCTTCTACTTCAAATTGAAGCTCTCGGCAATGTTGATCAACTCATTGCTTGTACTCTTAGCTAGATCTCTGCAACTATCCTCTGATCTAGCTATGGAGCTTCTGCATTTCTGCAAAAAAATATTATGCTCCAGCGCTTCTGATCTCACTTTTTTCCAAGTCTCTCAACTCAGATACTCCCCTTGGTTGCATTCCATATAATATTTGGAATGGGCTATTTCCAGTGCTCCTGTTTGGTGAGTCATTGTATGAAAATTCTACTTGTGGTAGAATTTGATCCCACTGGTTATGATGCTCTGTGACCAAACTCCTCAATAAGTTTCCCATACTTTTGTTTACCACCTCAGTCTATCCATCCGTCTGAGGGTGATAAGCTGAGCTGAAGGACAAATCTGTCCCCAACTTCTCCCATAGTGTTCTCCAGAAATGACCAACAAATTTAGTGTCTCTATCTGAGCCAATGCTCCTTGGTAGTCCATGAAGTCTCACAACTTCCTTGAAAAACAAATTTGCAATATGTGTTGCATCACTAGTCTTCTGGCATGGGATAAAGTGTGCCATCTTTGAAAATCTATCCACCACCACAAATATAGAATCACATTCTCTTTTCATTCTTGGCAGTCCCAACACAGAATCTATGCTTATTGCATCCCAAGGCCTCTCTGGTATTGGCAATGGTTGATACAATTCAGTGTTCCATTTTTTACCCTTTGCATGTTGGCATATTCTACATTTGTTCACAAATTTTATCACTTTTGTTCTCATACCTAGCCAAAATTATGAATTGCTCAACTTTGCAAATGTTTTATCATGGCCAAAATGTCCAGCCAATCCTCCACTATGTTTTTCCTTCAAAAGGTTATCCCTCATTGAGCATTTTGGTATGCATAATTGATTGCCCAGCTTGAACAACAATCCTTCTTGAATCATATACTCTGTCCACTGGCTCTTGTCTCTTAGCACAATATTTTCACATGCTTTGTCTGCTTCCTTGAAATCTAGATCATCATAATACATATCCTTCAGGTGTTCAAACCCCAAGGTCTTCACCTGAAACTTCTGTAGAATCAAACATCTCTTGCTTAATGCATCAACAACTTTGTTAGCATTCCCAACAATATGTTTTATGAAAAAAGTAAAATTCTGCATAAACTCAATCCACTTTGCATGCCTCTGATTCAGTTTTTCTTGTCTGATTATGAATTGTAAAGCTTGGTTGTCCCTATACAAGATAAATTCTTGTGGAACAAGGTAGTGCCTCCATTTTTCCAGGGCTTGAATTATGGCATAAAACTCCTTATCATATGTGGAGTATTTTCTCTTAGTCTCATTCGACTTCTCATTGAAATAAGAAACAAGTCTATTATCTTGGCTCAAGACTGCTCCAATTGCAACTCCACTTGCATCACATCTCCCTTGAAATGTCTTTCCAAAATTTGGTAAGACCATAATTGGTCGTTCTATTATTTTCTCCTTTAGTATATTGAAGCTCCTCTCGGCCTCCTCTGTCCATTTAAAAGACTTATGCCTCTTCTTCACTGTATCCATCATTGGTGCACATATCCCACTGAAATCTATGATGAACTTCATATAGAAACTTGCTAATCCATGGAAGCTTCTTACCTCAAACATACTCCTTGGTGATGGCCATTCTTTGATTGCTTTCACCTTCTCTGGATCCATCTTCAGTTCATTTGAAGAGATAAAAAAACCCAAGTAAATGAGCTTTGTCTTCATAAAAGAGGACTTATTCAATTTTATCAACAACTTCTCCTACTATAGTCTCCTCATCACTAGTGTTAGGTGTCTCAAATGCTCCTCTTTAGTCCCACTAAAGACCAGTATATCATCCAGATATACAACCACGAACTTACCAATGAAATATTTCAGTATTTCATTCATCAACCTCATAAAAGTACTCGGGGCATTTGTTAAGCCAAATGGAATAAAAAGCCACTCATACAAACCTTCATTTGTCTTAAAGGTTGTCTTCCACTCATCACCTTCTCTCATTCTTATATGGTGATATCCACTTTTCAAAACTATCTAATTTTCTCCACTTAAACAGTCCATTAAATCATCCATTCTTGGCAAAGGGAATCTATACCTGATGGTGATCTTGTTAATGGATCTTGAGTCTATACACATTCTCCATCCTCCATCCTTCTTTGGACTCAACACAATTGGCACTGTGCATGGACTCAAGCTCTCTCTGACCAAACCCTTGTCTAACAATTCTCGTACTTGGTTCTTTACCTCCTTATTCTCTCGAGGTGTCAGTTTGTATTCTTCTTTGTTTGGCAGACTTGCTCCTGGCATCAAATCAATATGATGGTTGATACTTCTGATGGGTGGCAATGAGCTAGGCAACTCATCCACCACTATGTCAGCAAAATTATCCAACAATTCCTGAACTTCTTCAGGTAAATCATCCATCGAAGTACTCGTAAGGATAACTCTGGGCTTCCTCACTACAACAAACTGCATCTCCTATTCTTTCTTGACTTCTTTCAGGAGTTCCTTCCTGCTCATAAGAAGTATGCTTGTTCTGTCT
Source organism: Picea sitchensis (assembly GCA_010110895.2). NCBI lineage: Eukaryota > Viridiplantae > Streptophyta > Pinopsida > Pinales > Pinaceae > Picea > Picea sitchensis. The sequence continues at coordinate 30,752 of SNQJ01S0025543.1, forward strand.
TCCTCTTTNCTGCATCTCTTGTTCTTTCTTGACTTGTTTCAGGAGTTCCTTCTTGCTCATGAGAAGTATGCTTGTGCTGTATTCCTCTCTCACTTTCTTCTCTTCTATTGGTAGCAACATGTGTGTCCTACCATTCTTCTCCAAGGTGTATGTATTCTTCCTCCCATCATGAATGACATTCCTGTCAAACTGCCATGGTCTTCCCAACAAGATATGACATACATCCATGGGAATTACATCACATAGAATTTCATCTCTATATCCTCCTATATTGAATTCAACAAGGCATTGTTTAGTAACCATTACCTGGTGTCCTTTCTACAACCATGCAACTTTGTATGGCTTCAGATGTGTAGTTTTCTCCAGCTCCAATTTCTCCACCATCTCTATGGATGTTAAGTTATCAATGATCCCACTGTCAATTATCAACTTGCATATCTTGTCTTTAGTCTTGCAAGTTGTTTTGAATAAACTGTTACTCTACATTGGCTTTTCAACTTCTGCCTCTGGTTTTAAGAGAACCTTCCTCAACATCAGGGATCTTCCACCCTCTGCTCCTTCTGCTTCAACATTCCTTCTCTGTGCTTCCGAAATGTGAGCTTCACCTCCCCCTTATTTCTTTTTCTCGGGACATTCCCAATACATGTGCCCTGTATTCCCACAGACATAGCACCTTACTTCTCTTCCTCTGCTTCTTCCTCTTCCTCTAGAAGAACTTCTTCCACCACCCTGCCTTCCTCAGAAACTTCCTCCTCTTTCCGAGTGATTGTGCGGTTTCTTAGTCTCATCTTTGAATTTATGTGCCTTTTCATGGGAAAATCCTTTGCCTTTGTTTGGGGCTAGGATCCTACCTCTGCCTCATTGGCTTTGTTTTCTGGCCAACTTCTCCTCTGCCTTCAGTGCAAAATGATAAGAATCTTCCACTATCCTTACTGACATCATGCTGATCTCATCCTGGATTTCATACCTCAGGCTGTTTATGTACCTGGAAAAGTTTTCTTCATCTTTCTCTCTTTGTCTAGTTTTGATGTTCAACTTGTAGAACTCCTCCGTGTACTCTTTAATTGCCATACCCTTATGTCTCAGGTTCTACATCTTCCTGAAAAGATTGAGCTGATAATCTTTGGGCATGAATTTAACCTTTAGCTTGGCTACCATTCTGTCCCAATTCTTTATCTTTTGTGTTCCCTTGCTTCTCCTCTCAGCCTGCAGTTCATCCCACAATAGTGTTGCATGTCCTTTTAGCCTCGTGACAGCATGTCTCACCCTTTTCTCCTCATCGACATCTTCATAGTCGAAATATTTTTCCATGGATCTTATCCAATCCAGCAGCTCTTCAATATCCAAATTGCCTTCATACATTGGGACCTCTATCTTGGCTCTAGCTCCCAATCTAACAACTACTCTCAGCAAGCGTTCTTTGGCAACATTTTCCCCTACAGCTTCTTCTAATTCTACTTCTTCACTTTCTGCATCACTGATGTCTCCAACATTAGGTGCCCTCCTCTGCACTGCCTCCATCGCCTCTAATCTTGCACGAAGCTCTCGCTTTTCTCTTTCTACAACACGATGTGCTAAAGGTGGCTCCACTCGTCTCCTCGATGGCATTGTGCTGACTGTCTCTCACACATAGAGTACACCTCGAGCTCCTTTGTCTCCTCTTAATTGCCTGCTATCTGCAAGGAAAAAGTTCACTCTGATACCACTTGATGCAGACCCCATTCTCTCCTAAGGGCCACACGAACTCCTGGTCAAGGATCTTCAATTTACTGAGTCAAATGACTCTTGAGACGTTGATAGTCTCACCTCTTGGTCAAACACAGGTCCTTTCGGCTTCCGGTGCAAGTCTTATGATACCCAGGACCTTCCCCTTTCCACTCAGCAAAATCTCAGAGTTGGCGCTAGCTCCTTTTCCTTAGCTCCTCCTTAGATGTGAACCTGGGCAGTAAACTCTTGCAAACATGTGATTGCGGGAACTCTAAAAGGTGGTTTGGAACCAAACTACTTTTTTCCCTACAATTCACTTGGAGCCACCATGTGTCCTTCTGCCAACACCATTGTCTCGATTGCAGCCCACCTCGACTTTTTTTAAAGCTCGAGCACCTTCTATCCACTCAATGTGAGGTGACCATCAATCTCACGATATTTATGGTGGTTCTAAACGAATGACTAAGATCTATCTCTTGGAAACCAATGGTTCAAATCTACCTTTCCCAGATCGACGACTGTGATCGTTTTAGAATTTCAGACTTCAAAATTCTCAAATCTCAAACTTTGTCTTTCTTCACAGGGAAATATTTTGGAGCAGAAGATCTACTAACACCTATCCCTTTCAATCAATAACTGTGATCTTTGCGGGTCTTTGTACTTCAGGTTTTTCAAGTCTCAAACTTTACTCTCCTCGAAATACACAGAATTCTGCCACACGTCCTCTTGAATTGGACGGTGAGGGTTTACTTCAAAATATCCGATGATCGGCGTTTGCTTTGGGCCTTTACCCAGAATCCATAGATTCATGCCACCTATTCTCTAGATTTAATGGTTTAGATCTACTTCAGACAATCTGACGATCGACGTTTACTTCGGGTCTTTACTTGGAATCCATAGATTCATGCCACCTGTCCTCTGGATCTAATGATTGAGATTCACTTCGGCTCTCTGACTCTCTGGGCTTTGAGAGTTTCAACTTTCAATCTGAAACTCTTGAAGTGATTTCTCCGTAGTTCATGATCCATTGCCACGTGTCCACCTTCAAATCGACAGATGTCATCATTTCAGTATTTTGGTTCCTTCAACCAGATCAACTGCTCTCCAACTATCTCCTTGATCAACGATCGAGATCTACTTCGACGATTTTACCTCCTCTTTGTCCACAAACTTCTGGAGTTGTGGATCTCGCGCCACCTATCCTCTTTGATGATGGACGACCCCAAATTTCTTCGGGAATTCAGAAATTTGGTGGGTTCACCCTCCTGCGTGTGTGAAGCGTTAAGAATCATGTACCTTGCTTTGATCAGATGGTAGTTGGTTCTCTGCGCTATGATCTGACGACCATTATCGCTCCTCCTCCTGAACTTTCAAATTCCTCCAACTTAGAATATTTTCTAGGTATTCATAGGCCTCGACCTTTGGTCCTCCTACAAATCTATCTCTTGGACTTCATCTGCACTTCTGAAAACCGCTATCTCTTTGGAGCTTTCTCACCCTCTACTCCTTTGAATCCTTAGAGATTCACTTCGACACTTAGTCAAGTTGCGGATCCGTGCACTCCTTGCAATAGATTCTTGTGCAAGTTTTGGATTCTTGCAGACGACTGTGCACACCTTGGAGCAGTCACTTTGCACTCCTTGCAAAGGGAAAGTTCGTGCTATCTCTTCTAAGCTTCGGAATCGAGATAGATTCTGTCAGTGCACTCCTTGCGGACTGTGTGCACACCTTGCACAGGCTCAATTTGAAGAGATGCAATTGGAACTTATGCAAACATCTCACAATTTCATATATTCATAACGAAATTCATTCATTCATGAAAGCAACAATAACATGGAATTGAAAATAGTAACAACACCATGCATTTGGATCAATTTTCCTCTGTTATACTAATTCAAAAGTAAATGGCTACAACTATGATAAAAACAACAAATAAAAACTCAGAAAATTCCTACTAACTCGCAACAACCTCATTTGGGTGTACAAAACCTCTATTTATCTTAGAGGGTCCTTAGGGTTCCCCCTGACTACTAATCTACTCGAAAACAAAACCCTAACTGTTATCTCAGTTCAGTTACATTCAAGACTCGGAGTGAAAACTCCCAGATCACTCGTGATCATTAAGCTTCCAAGCATTTGATCTTCTTCCGTTTTTCAATCAGCTCCAAAACTCGCAGTAACCTCCAACACTTAAGATTCCAAAATGATTCCAAAGCATTGAGTTGTCTCGTGGCCTACCACGCCTGCTTGCTGACGATGCTCCTGCATCAAAAGCCTTTGTCTTCTTTGGACCTGTTAGAGTGCAGAGTATTGGAGGTACTTTAATACATCTCTGACCTTGGGTGGAGGAACTTGGAACCTAGTTTCGGGACCATGCTACAATGGTTATAGGTTGTAACCAATTTCTATGTTGTTTTTAATGAAAGATATCTTGTTCTCATCCAGTTCGGTTTGTTGATCCATGCTTTTAATGAGATTATTTTTATCTTGTTTTGAATCTATTATGAAAATTGGAATGATCATGTTTAGTTAGTTAACAAATAACTACATATTTGCAAGTGGCTTGTCTCTTTGTTTGCAGGAGTTTTAGGAGATTGTTGTGCAAGAGTTTTGGAGAAAAAGTTCTTGAGTGGGATCGACTTTAAACATTGGATTCCATGTATGTTCTCGTTGTTTTCTTGTGAAAATTTAGTTATTACAAAGTGATTACTTTTAATTAACTGGCTATTTATAGTTTTAAAGTGGTCTTTCAGGGTTCGAATTTGTTGTGTCCCTAACCCATAGCCATAGGACTTAGTTTTCCGTAACAGAACTAGAAACCATACTTGGGATTCGCCCTTTTTGGGTGGTTAGGGGTACTTGATATTTTCATTTCTTTAGAATCTTTTTATGTGTTTTAAGCCTTTATTTAGCATTCTCTGGATCCCTACAATCATGTTTGAGTCTTCTAGGCCTTTCTCTCTCAGTTTGAGAGACTTTTATAAGGTACATGTGGGTTCCTTTGGTACAATCGTGTACGTATGCTACTTGTTTCTTAGACAATGGTGTACATGTTCTAAGTTAGGTTTTTTTACTCTTTCCATATCACTGGAAGTTGGGGTTGTTGTTTTGTGAGATGTTTCTGGGTCTTGTTGAGTCTATAGAGATGTTGTGTGGTTTCATAAATTGTTTTCTTTGTTTTCAAGATTATAAGAAAAGCCTAAAAATATTTTTGAACTTTCTTGGTTAATCAAGGTTGTTTTTGTCTTTTAATGGTTTTAGGGCTTTAGAAATATCTTTTGGGTGTATATTACACTATACTTTCTATTATTACAGTTTCTTATAGGGTGTCTAGTCATCTGTTTGTGATCTTTATTTCCCTTTACTTTCTTGTTTTCTTGTTTGAGATAAAACAAAAGTGTAATACTGCGTGCTTGTGAACTTTCTCCCTTTCCCTTTGCATTTGCATCTGTAAAAGAAAAGTTCATTATATGCATGTTTTCTCCTTGAATTCACTCTTGTACTTTCTAGGGGAAAGAAAAAAAAAAGATTTCATTTTTGTAGCTTTCATGAAAAGAAGTCCAAAATCTTGTTGGTTGTCTTGCACTTGAAAGTTCTATAATAGGTGAATTTCATATAAAATAAATTGCATCCTTTGCGTATCAAAAGAAAGTTTTTTTTGTTTTTCATGAAGCGTTGTGTACAATCATATTTTTAGTGAAGAAACTGCATCTTGCATTTTTGTTCTTAAGTGATTTTTCTATTGAGTCCGTCAAAACACCATTTAGTTTCATTTGTAACCCTACTGAGTAAATAAAATCCCATAAAATGAACACTAACTAAAATCAATTATACATTTTCATTTTATAGGGTAAACAAACTAGTCTAGGCTATGCCCTTGGTTTAGGTTGGAGAGTTAGTTTCTCCAAGGCTAGACAATTAACTTAGGAGTCTGAGATAGGGAGTGCAAAACCCAATTTCATATAAATATAGTTGGGAATCTCTTCTAACACAGGAGTCAAACACAAGGTCGTGTATAGGAGAGTCGATGAGATAAATCCTTTGAAGCTTAACTAAGCATAGTGGAGACACTACTACATATTGTAAAAATTCCGACGTTTTATTTGCGGCGTTATGGACAAAATTGTCCATATTGTCGCAAAATAGAGGAAATTTATAA
>SNQJ01S0025543.1:43883-63640 GCA_010110895.2 Picea sitchensis
CCTTCCCCCCCCCTTCGATATTCTTCTTACTGCTTTCGTTTATCACCCTCACCTCCCGCTGACACTTGTCTTCCACTCACCTATCCCTTCTCCACCGTTGTGTCAGCGCCACTCCTTACTTATCCCCGCCTGCCATGTGTACTCCACTTCCTGTCTCATGTCACTTCCCCTTCCAGCCTTTGTCTCTCACACCCAACATCTATCTCCAGTGTTGTCCCCACCTGTGTGGTCATCCCCATTCTCCTTTCGCCACCACATCCTCTTCTCTACCTCACTATTGCCATGTCCTTCCACCTAGCCACCAAGCATGTTTTGTATCCTGCTGAAACCGTGCACGTCACCTCACTTGTTCCTCCTCGTCAGCATCCATGGTCGCCATCTAATCTTCCCCGTATGCATCCAAGAAGGCGTAGAAAGCAAAAGAAAGACAACCACATCTCCAAGCGCGGGCGTTGAATCTGTTTACTTAGATCCCGATGAATCAGTTAATGAAAGTGTGGAAGGTGGGTAGACATCATCTCCTTCCATAAATAGAAGGTCATAAATGGACAAAGCACAGAGGTAGGCTGTCAGTCTGGACTGACAGAGATCCCATCCAACATAAGACTACATGGATAGTCTGATCAACATCTGCATGTGCAGCCTGACAGAGAAGCTCATCAATGTAAAGCCTTGAATGCATGACATGATCGCGTTTCAGGCAGTCCAAGCCAGTTCTAAGTATATGTAGGCATTTTTTCCATTTTGTTAGTGTTGATGGTAGATCTGATCTCCCGTATGTAATGTTTTAGTAAAGTTCTGGGTTCTCCAGTTATGAATGTGATTCTGTGACTTCTTCTTTAATAACAATCAACTTTATCCTCTGTTTATCTTGACCTCTGATACTGGAAACTCCGGCATGGATGATCCAGTCGAGTTGTTGTGACTGTAATGTAATTTAGGTTTGATTACATTGTTGCTATAACGCTTTCGGTATCTCAAAGTTATTAGATCCAAAAGGATCTCTCGCCTCTGAAGCTTTTCCTCCCTAGGATACTGGAAGACCGGATGTCCAGAGTAGTCCTATACACTTTCTCTTGTTCTTCCACCTATTTGCCACTATACTATTTTACTGTTTGAAGTTAGATCGAGACCTCATTATCTATGCATAATTTCCCCTAGTTTCTGAAATAAAATGATATATCTTGAGTTTGCATCCATTAGACCACTATTAAAACCAATTCGTGACATATAAAACTGATGGGTATTGGGTTTACTCCTGCTGCAATCCAGGAGTGACTTCTGGTGCTAATACATACCATACCAGAAAAAAGAATGTTTGACCCGATCATAGGTTTTGGTAAACCCGAAGGGCCCAATGGTGGGTGTAGCATGAAGCTCAGAAAGTACCGTGGATTTAAGTTTCGATTGTTTACTTAAATACAAATGACCTTTGTATCGATGCTCATCATTGAGCCAAGAGTACCCTGGGGAGACTAGAGAATTGTCCTGCAATTGTTGTATCAGATGTGAACTTTTGGGATCATGTAGGCATTCCTGGCGAACAACTTGGAGCCAATTTGGGACAATGAAGGAGAGAGAAAAAAGGGACCCTTCATCTTCATATTCTATGAAAAGTGCATCAACAACCACGTTGTATTTTCATTTCTTGTAAATGGTCTCATAATCATATCCAAAGAGCTTAGTCACCCATTTTTGTTGCTCTAGGGAGGAAAGGCGTTGTTCCAGAAAATACTTGAGGCTTTGATGATCTGTCTTAATTTGGAAGTGTTTCCCCAATAGATAAGGGCGCCAAAGATCCATGACATGCAGAATAGCCAACATTTCCTTTTCATAGATTGATTTTCCCAAATGTTGCTATGACAGTTGTTTGCTGGTAAATGCCAAAGGCCGACCCTCTTGCATAAGGACTGCACCAATTCCTTTCCTGGAAGCATCTCATTCTAGGAAAAAGGTCTTTGTGAAATCAGGAAGGGACAGGACTAGAGTGGTGCACATTGCCATCTTCAAGGTTTGAAAATCCTGAGCAACTGTTGGAGTCCAAGTGAAAGAATTCTTTTTAAGGAGAGCAGTGAGAGGTGCTGCAATATTTCCATAATTCTTAACAAACTTGCGATAATAACCTGTTAAACCCATAAATCCACACAAGCTTTTGAGAGTCTTTGGGTGAGGCCAATATTGCATAGCTTCAATCTTTTTAGGATCCACCCAGACACCAGCTTTGGCAACAAGATGACCCAAGTACTCGACTTCTAAAGCACCAAAAACACATTTAGATTGTTTGAGGAAAAGTTGGTGCTGAGAGAGTAGATGGAGAACTCAATCCACATGAGCAAGATGGTATGCCCATGTTTTACTATAGATGAGAATATCATCAAAGAAAACTAAGACAAAATGATAGAGAAAAGGACGAAAGACATGATTCATGAGGTTTTGGAAAGTGGAGGGAGCATTAAACAAGCCAAAGGACATGAAAAAAAACTCATAGTGGCCCTCATGAGTTCTAAATGCAGTCTTAGGAACGTTTTCCTTGTTCATACGGATCCGGTGGTAGCCAGAATGAAGATCAAGTTTAGTAAAGAACTGGGTGCCACTCAATTCATCCAAGAGGTCATCAATGACATGAATGAGAAATTTGTCTTTAATGGTGAGTTTGTTGAGGGTGTGGAAGTCGGGACACATGCACCAAGAACCTTCTTTCTTAAGGACCATGACCACAGGAGAAGAGTAGGGGCTCGTTTTAGGGTGGATAACACTTGCATTGAGCAATTCTTGAACAATTTTCTCAATTTCATTTTTATGGGAAAATGGATGACGATAGGGACATGTATTGGGAGGAAATCTTCCTGGGACAAGGGGAATGGAATGATCATGAAAACCATGGGAAGGAGGGAGTCCCTGAGGAGTGGAAAAAACCACTTGATCTTTAGAGAGGATGGATTGGAGGTCCTGCGGCATAGAGGGTGTCTCAGTGGCTTGTATGGCATGGAGTTGGGAAATAATGCGGCACAAAGGATGGATTGGAGGTCCTGTGGCATAGAAGATGGATTGGAGGTCCTGCGACACAGTTTGGGGATAATAAGTTGTGCTGAGATGCAATTGGGTGCCTTGTAGCCTGAACAGTTCTTGCCAAAAATTGCTGGTGAAAGTTGGGTCATGATAAAAAACAATAGAATGAGGCATGCCATGAAGCCTGCAGACCTGATCCATGAAAAGTTGAGCCACAGTGGAGGTTGTAAATGGGTGTTGAAGAGCACAGAAATGAGCATACTTGGAAATACGATCAACTACCACCATGATGATTGATTTATTTCCTGATTTACGTAAGCCCACAATAAAATCCATAGAGATATCCCGTCAAATAGCAGGGGGAATCGGAAGCGGTTGTAGTGTGCCAGGAGATTTGACTATTTCTCCCTTGTTGCATTGAAAAACATCACATTCAACCACAAAATTGTGAACTTCATGTTTCATACCATCCCAAAAAAAAGAACGTTTGACCCGGTCATAGGTTTTGGTAAACCCGGAGTGCCCAACAGTGGGTTTAGCATGAAGCTCATAAAGTATCGTGGATTTAAGATTTGACTGTTTACTTAAATACAAATGACCTTTGTATCAAAGCTCATCATTGAGCCAAGAGTAACCTAGGGAGACTAGAGAATTGGCCTGCAATTGTTGTATCAGATGCGAACTTTTGGGATTGTGTAGCCATTCCTGGAGAACAACTTGGAGCCAATCTAGGACAATGAAGGAGAGAGAAAAGAGGGACCCTTCATCTTCATATTTTATGGAAAGTGCATCAACAACCACATTGTCTTTTCATTTCTTGTAAATGATCTCATAATCATATCCAAAGAGCTTAGTCACCCATTTTTGTTGCTCTAGGGAGGAAATGTGTTGTTCCAGAAAATACTTGAGGCTTTGATGATCTGTCTTAATTTGGAAGCGTTTCCCCAATAGATAAGGGTGCCAAAGATCCACGGCATGTAGAATAGACAACATTCCCAAATTTCGCTCTGACAGTTGTTTGCTGGTAGAGGCCAAAGGCTGACCCTCTTGCATAAGGACTGTGCCAATTCCTTTCCCGGAAGCATCACATTCTAGGACAAAGGTCTTTGTGAAATCAGAAAGGGCCAGGAATAGAGTGGTGCACATGGCCATCTTCAAGGTTTGAAAATCCTGAGCAACTTCTGAATACCAAGTGAAAGAATTATTTTTAAGGAGAGTAGTGAGAGGCGCCACAATATTTCCATAATTCTTAAAAAACTTGTGATAATTACCTGTTAAACCCGGAAATCCACACAAGCTTTTAAGAGTCTTTGGATGAGGCCAATCTTGCATAGCTTCAATATTTTTAGGATCCTCCCAGACATCGACCTTGCCAACAAGATGACCTAAGTACTCGACTTCTGAGGCACCAAAAGCACATTTAGATTGTTTGAGGAAAAGTTGGTGCTGAGAGAGTAGATGGAAAACTCGATCCACATGAGCAAGATGGGTTGTCTGGGTTTTACTATAGATGAGGATATCATCAAAGAAAACTAAGACAAAATGACAGATAAAAGGATGAAAGACATGATTCATGAGGCTTTGGAAAGTGGAGGGAGCATTACACAAGCCAAAGGGCATGACCAAAAACTCATAGTAGCCCTCATGAGTTCTAAATGCAGTCTTAGGAATGTTTTCCTCGTTCATATGGATATGGTGGTATCCAGACCGAAGATCAATTTTAGTAAAGAACTGGGTGCCACTCAATTCATACAAGAGGTCATCAATGACAGGAATGATAAATTTGTCTTTAATGGTGAGTTTGTTGAGGGCACGGAATTGAGGACACATGCACCAAGAACCCTCTTTCTTAAGGACCATGACCACATGAAAAGTGTAGGGGCTCATACTAAGGTGGATAACACTTGCGTTGAGCAATTCTTGAACAATTTTCTCAATTTCATTTTTTTGGGAAAAGGGATGATGATAGGGATGGATATTGGGAGGAAGGCTTCCTGGGACAAGGGGAATGGAATGATCATGAACACCATGGGAAGGAGGGAATCTTTGGGAAGTGGAAAAAACCACTTGATGTTTAGAGAGGATGGATTGGAGGTCATGCGGCACAGAGGGTGTCTCAATGGCTCGTATGGCATGCAGTTGGGAAATAATGCCATAATGACCTTTTTTGAGCAGCTTTTCCATGCGATGGGAACTGATGATCTCCGGGGAATCGACGATGATTCCTTAGAACTTATATTGTTGGCCCTCTTGGTCGAATTCCATGGTTAATTCCTTAAAATCCATGAGAATGGGACCCAAAGTCCTAAGCCATTCTACACCCAACATAATGTCACAACCGCCCATGTCGATAGAAAACATATGGGATTTCATGTGGTACTCAGCAATTTGGAGATGCACATTTTCACAACGCCCTCCACATTTCTTGGACCTACCATTGACAATCATGATTTGAAAATTATTGATGGCACAGGTATAGAAATTAGTTTCTTGGGCAATGTGGTGATGAATAAAATTATGAGTGCTTCCACTATCAACAAGAATGATGACCTTCTTATGCTTAATGTAACCAATTAGCTTGAGGGTTTGGGGAGCAGAGAAGACAGTGAGAGTATTTAGGGAAATGACCGGTTCTACTTTGGGAGGGTCTGAGGGAGGGGTCATGTCAGTGGGTTCACGTGACATGGACACAAGGGGAGCCTCAACACCATCTTCCAAAACATCCTCTGAGATGGCCATAAAAATCATTTGCTCCTTACGCTTGTGCCCAGAAAAATATTTGTCATCACAATTACAACAAAGGCCTTTGAGTTGGCGTTCATCCATTTCGGCCCTAGTCAATTTCTGGATCTTTAGTGGAGTAGAAGGAGGAGTGGGAGTGACTGGTTTAGTGCGAGGAATAAAGGAGGTTTTTCGGTTTTGAGAAGAGACAACTTGTTGTGCTTCCTTAGCTATTTTGTTAGCATCCACCCAATTTTGAGGCCGATCCACGAGGACATGGGTACGAATCTCATCCTTGAGGCCACTCATAAAACATTCTTGGAAAAAAACATCAGACATGCCCTCTATATGAAAATCCAATTGCTCAAAAGTGGCTATAAAGTCTTCCACTGTGCCATATGGATTATGGGTCGGATCCATGAGAAAAAAAATTGTTGAAAAATGATAGGTATGACTGCGATAAGGGCGAAGAGAGAAATCCAATGGGATAGGTCTCGAATAATGGTGCCAACACTATCCAGACTTCTTTTTTTTTGTTACTCCTACAGAGTTATACTCCGATCTAAAGAATATTGCAGTGATGAAATGCCCAAATGCTTAATAGGAAGAAATGTGTAGTAATTTCACAATTTGAATCAAGGAGACACAATTTCCATATGTCTATCCAACCATTAAAATCCTCCATGGATGTAGCTTAGTAACAACTTGACGCAGATGTTGATCTCTACGCTCCTACAAAAATGTGGAATCTCTAATAGATTCAAAAGGCTTGTTTTCTCTAGCCATGCTTCCCACTTGCATTCATATTCAATTCTTGTCGTAACTCTTCATCAACTTCGTATCCTACGATGGATTATACGCTATATTTTCCAGCCTGTCAAAATCCTCTTGCCAATTTTCATTTATGACTACGCATTTCCACTACCTCATCGTCATTTTTTCTCTTTAATGCTTGTTCCATCATGTATGTTCTTTAATGATTTCCCCACCTGCTGTGTAGATATTTCTCACAATTCAATCCTCCTACCTGCACACAATTCCCTCCTCTTTCTACATCTCTGCGACATTTGATGGTTTATCTCATTACTGGTTTAACTATTTGAACAATACCTAATGCATAACTTCAACCTTCTATCTCTTGCCTTAAACTCTTTTATTGCTTTTCTTATTTTCTTTTTCTTTATAATACACTATAATACAGATCCTATGGTACACATATTATGTGTTGATACTAGGGTGTGGAAGCCCGACTGTCCCTATACATTTTCAGTCTACTATCGTTAATCCGTCCTTCAACAACTTCCCCATTCAATTTATCCAACTGAAAAACACCTACCTATATCATATACATTATCACATATGGACCTAATCAATGCATTTGGAACTTCCTAGGGCACTGTAAAAACTTGTTGTCATAGATCAAAACTAAGTCTCCCATATGGAACTTTTTTTGTTTAATATGTTTGTCATGCCATGCTTTTTCACATGCTTTCTGAACTTGTTTGATGAAACCTAGGGACAAAACAATCTTCCTCCAACTCTACTAACTCTGACAATATTTTGTGTATTGTGCAATAATGAGTGAGCTCTGTAAGCATGACAATTTGCATAATTGACACAATGAACTCCATAGGCATAACTGCTTCCTGACCATACACTAATTTGAATGGTGTCTTGTCAGCTTCTTACATGTGATCCTATATTCCCATAACATTGCAGGAATCCTCAATTCTTAGTCATCTTGACTTACATTACATAACTTCGTCAGTGCATGCTCTAGGATCTTATTGAATGCTTCTACTATTGCATTTACCTGAGGATGATAAGGTGTGCTCTTCTGGTGATGAATATGAAATTCTTCTATCAAAGCTGCAATCATCCTATTAAAAAAATGAGTACCCGGATCACTCTTAAGGATTCTCAGACATCCAAACCTTGTAACCATATTCTCAAACAAAAATTGTGCAACAGTATCCACACTGCAATCTATGATTGGTTCTTCTTTGTCCCATTTGGTCAAGTACTCTATTGTAGTGATGATGTATCTTTCTCCTGATCTCTTTGTTGGTGGATTGATCGCTTCAATGGATTCAAATGCCCACTTATCAAAATCCTGCAATGTGACTTATAGTACTAATGGCATCTCATCTATTCTGGAAGGCTTGCCAACTCTATGATAGACATCACAGGTCTAACATAACTCCTTAGCATCCTTATGAAGGGTAGGCCACCAAAGTCCTACACAAAAAATCTTATGAGCGGTCTCTTTCCCTGCATAGTGGCTTCCTTCAACTCCTTCATGTGCTTCTGATAGAATCATAGATATCTCATGCTCCAATACACAGCGTCACAGAATGCCATTTGTGCCTAACTTGTATAAATTTCTTGCTATAAGTTGATAGTCTACTACCTTTACTACTAACTTCTTCTTCTGCTCAAATCTAAAGTCAAGTGGGGCTACTTCTACGCTCAAGAACTATATTATATCTGCAAAATAATCATCAACCATATGTACTACAAACAAGTGCGCGTCTGGTAGATTGTCATCCAAGTTTCCTGCAGCTTCTCCTAATAATATGTGCGACAAATGATCAGGTCCTAAGTTTTTTTATAAAAAACAAATAACAAAATTACATTATCAAAATTCAAGTGCCAAATTCATCATGTAAAGAAAAAAGGGTTAACAAAGGGTTAAAAGATGGTAGACTACTCTATCACGATTCACATCTCATGAATGGTTAGATTAACGTATCGTTACATTCAAAAGCAATGAACTATCAATTATTTCATTTTCAAAATTCAAACAGTCAGTTTTCGTTTGAACCCAAATAATTGAGGCCCGCATCCACAATGATTGAAGTGATAGCTCCACAGCCTCAATGGTCGATTGATTGTTGACTTTGTTATTTAAAAGTTGCGTTTAAGCAACATTGCTATAAATAATTCACTTTCTACTTCAGTATTCAATGCTGCCTAGCAGACTGGATATTGGCCACCTTTTCATACAATGAATCTATTTTGATTAATCATATCACACAACTCAGTACAGTGTGTGAACACGTGAATGGTTCCCAACTATTGACTTGACTTCATCGTTTAAAATGTGTCATACAATCAATTCATTTTGATTAACCCTATCACACGACTTAGTATGGCTTAATGAGAATAGTTGTGGACTATTGACTTGTTCAGACACTGCGTTTTCATACACGCAATGCATTTTGATTAATCCTATCACCCAACTTAGTGAGAATGGTTGCTGACTATTGATTTCATCAGTTTCACATAGTGGGTTAATTTATTAGTCCCTACCGTAGTCATAGAGGGACTATAACGATCTATAATTCGTTGACCTCATATTAATTTGTCCTTTGACCACACATATTTTCATAATATCTATTGTTGAAGCTAAAGACCTAAAAACATTGAATTTTATATAATAAAAAGTACCATATATGTAATGATCTGATTGAATTTTGAATGACTACTGACTTCTTTATCTAGAAATTTATGGAACATCAATTCTTTCATTTTCGAAAGGTCGGAACATTGTGTTTTCATACAATGAAAGTATTTTGATTAATCATGTCACACAACTCAGCACAGTGTGTGAACGTGTGAACGGTTCCTGACTATTGACTTGACTTCATCGTTTAAAATGTTTCATATAATCAATTCATTTTGATTAGCCCTATCACATGGATTAGTACGACTTAATGAGAATAGTTTGTGACTATTGACTTCATCATTCAAACACTGCGTTTTTGTACACAGAACGCAATGCAACGCATTTTCATTAATCCTATCACCCAACTTAGTACAACTTAATGAGAATGGTTGTTGATTATTGAATTCATTGTTCAAATTTTCCACAGACCGCGTGATTTTTTGAATTTTTAAGGACTATTGACTTTTTTATTTAGAAGTTTATGGACCATCAATTTTTTATTTGTTTATGGACTCGAGATTGAAGTGATCACCATCGCATGTGCACCACATCGATTCGATGGATGATGACTATTGATTTCATTATCCAAAAGTCTCGAACTATCCATTATTGCATTTTCAAAATTCAAACACGCCCTTTCACACTATCACACTCGGGAAGAGATATATCAAAGCTTAAAAAAAAACTAAAGTGTTCCTTTTTCATACTATCTACATGGTGGAAGAGATATATCAAAGCTTCAAAATAATTTACAACTTACCATATGTGCTATCCCATGGGGCTAAATAATTTACAACTTACTACACTCCATAGGGGGAATTTAAATGTAAGATATTATTCCATATACTTCATATACAACATATTTGTCATGGTGTTGTTGAGAGAAATAATCACACATTAAAGAAAATTGAAAATTGTATGATCTAATCTAAGGGATCAAGTCCTCATTTTTGGGCAGAAGTAATTAATTGTGTTGAATTATATAGTTAATCGCACTCCCACAAATTTTTTAAAAGATGTAACATCGAGGAAGCATGGAGTAAAATTAAACCAAATGTAAGCCACTTTCATGTTTTTGGTAGTGAAGCATGGGCTCCCATTCCTCATTAGAAATGAAAGTATTACAACCTAAAAGTGAGAAATGCATTTTTGGTGGATATTCTGAAGATGTAAAAGGTTATAGACTTTTTCAACCTTATTCCAATGAAATTATTACTATGAGAGATGTTAAGTTTGATGATGATATTTCATCCTTTGAGATTAATTTAGTATTTGTGTCATCTTTGGATTGTGGTCCATCTTCAACGTTTGTGCCATCTTCGCCTTGCAAGCCATCTTCAACGTTTTTTTCCATCTTCTATTCCCGAGTTTTCTATTTGTGATCCTATTTTGGTTTCTTCTTTAGATGATGACAACGAGGATGAAAATCCACCTTCCCCTCGTAGGGTCTGTCGAACATGAACCTAAACCAACATCACCACTTCCTAGATGGGTTCATAAAACATGAGAAGCAATTGGTGATCTTGTCAATGATTCTACATATGAACATTGTACACGTTAACAGTTCTAGTAGGCCTCCTCTCTTTTTGATCAAGTTTAAGAGACTCATGATCCAGGAACACTTGCAGAAGCTTCTGGCCATCCAAATTGGGACACAACAATGAATGAAGAATATTGTTCCTTAATGGCGAATGACACTTGGGATCTTGCACCTCTTTCAAAAGAAAGAAAACTTGTTGCATGTAAACGAGTGTATAGAACTAAGTATGCATCAGATGTAAGTGTTGAAAGACATAAGGTTCGATTAGTTGCCAAAGGATTTTCTCAAATTGAAGGTATTGACTATAATCAAATGTTTTCCCCTGTAGACAAAATGAATCCCATCCACCTTGTTCTAGCCCTTGTTGCTTCACATAAATGGGAGATACATTAGATGGATGTTAAATCCGCCTTGTTGCATGGAGATTTGCAAGAAGAAATTTACACGGAACAACCTCCCAGCTATGTTCAAAATGACTCCAACCTTGTTTGTCACATTAAGAAATCTCTCTATGGTCTTAAGCAAGCTCATTATACTTGGTATGCTAAAATGGTTAGCTTTCTTCTTGGCACCAGCATTTCCAGATGTCATTCTGACCCCAATGCCTATACCCAAAAAGTAGGTAACCATCTCATAATACTTGTTCTTTATGTTGATGACATATAGACTAAGCTACACATGCACTTCATCATAAAGTTTATTCAGGATTGTGTTCTTGAAGTGCTCTTTTTCCCTACAGAGGATGAAGTTGTAGACATTTTCAGAAAGTCTCTTACAAAAATGAAGTTTTCCAAACTTTGATCTATGTTAGGAGCTTAGGATGTTTTCATTAAAGGAGGATAGACTCCAATGCCTTATTCCTTCTCCTACCATGTCACCTTCGTAAATCCTTCAATCTTATCTCAGGTTGTTCTTAAGGGGGGGATGTTAGGATATTTAGACATTTGAAGTTATTTAGGATCAACTTTGTCCAATGTATCTTTAGGTAAAATATGTTTCTTTAGTATGCAATATTATGCATTTTTAGTTATCTAATCTGAAGATCACAATATGTTCTAGACATAAAGTAATCAAATGGCTCCTCTTCTTCTCTAAACTCATAGCTATATTGATATATGGCTTAATTCTGGATTGGTCCATGATGTTATTCAAATAGCATATAGGGTCATTTGCTTATGATCGATTGTGAGAAACTCATATGTAAAACATTTTCCTTTTAGATTAATATATTGCCTCCAGTAAATTCCATCATATTAAGTAAAAAGAGTTAAAAAGGACACTACTCCATTACACCTCGTGAATGGTTAACGTATCGTTATATTCAAAAATAATGAACTACTAATCGAGGTCTGCATCCCCACTGGAGGGAGGTGATAACTTGCATGTCCACGACGTGAATGGTCAGTTCAGTATTACTTCTTTATTTAAAAGTTCATAGACTGTGTTTTCATACAATCAATGCATTTTGATTAATCCCATCACACATTATTTCAAAGGAGCATAGTCACACGTTTTACCTTTGGTTTTTGTTAGGTGATTTTTTGGGTTTGATTTTGCTCAAAATCGGTGAGGAATTATGGAATTTATAAATTTGAGTGATTAAGTTTGTATATCAAAATGTTTTGAGGGTTTTTAAAACACTTAATCTATTTATACATTCATAAATACAATTTAAACAAAAAAAAATGACTATTCAATTTTAAAAAAAATAACTATTTTGTACAAATTTACATAGTCGAATTCCAACCAAAATAAAACGTTTAACAAATTCAAAAAATTACATTTTCATACAATCAATCAATGCATTATGATTAATCCCATCATGCAACTTACTGAGTATAATAATATATTATTATACTTATTTTTAAGAGTTTTCTCTTTCTTTTTTATGTTGAATTTTTAATGAATGTATCATTATACTGGTTTATTTTTTAATATAATTATGATTTTTTTTAATTTGAATTATATTATAATTAAAAATTTTACATTTTATTTATTTAAAAAAAAAAAAATGAAACAAATTAATAAAAATTTAATCAACAAATAAAAAAAATTAAAAATTAATAATATTTTTTTATAAAATATTATAAAGTTAAGTTTAAATAAACAAAAGAAAAGGGCCATTAAATATAGGTAAGTAATTCTAAAGGACTTTGAATTGACATAAGAAAAATTTAATTAATATTAGATAAAAGAGATGAACATAAAAGTAAAGGAAGAATTCTTCAGACTAATATAAAAGATATATAAATAAATAATTGAAAAGACAAAAATAACAGATATAAAAAATATATTTTTATAAAAAATAAAATAAAATAAATGTGAAAAAAATTGAGTCAATTAATATAAAAAAATGAATTAATAAATAAACAATATTTTTTTTATAAAATATTATAAAGTTAAGTTTAAATAAACAAAAGAAAAGGGCCATGAGATATAGGTGAGTAATTCTAAAGGACTTTGAATTGACATAAGGAAAGTTTAATTAATATTAGAGAAAAGAGATGAACTTAGAAGTAAAGAGAAGAATCCTTGAATGAACATGACATGATTGATTATGTTGTTGAGAGGGCTCTTGATAGATCCAGTGGGGTATGCTCGAACAGAATGGTGACCTCTCAGCGATAGGGTGGGATCTGTGCGAATGGACCGTCAGGAGCTTTGGGAGAAGAGTTGACCCAATGCCTAGGTGGCCTAGGTGTTGGAAGGAGGGAAAGGGTTTAGACTAGGGTTTGAAACATTTAGGGGATGACCTAGAAGCTCCTAGGGTTTATGGAGGTAGTTGATGTGAATCCAGATGGTGGCCTCACTGAAGATTAGTGGTGGAGCAAGGGGTGCATGTTCAGACATGACGAGGCGTACAGAGAAGAGTTAAGACTGTACCAATTTAATTTATTGTCAGATGACGTGAGAGATGGAAAGGTCGGGACTGAGCTGGAGGTTCGTTCTTTTCCTAGGATAGATGTTGACTATATGAATGTGTCTACAAAAAATAAAGCCATTGAAATCATTAATGAGTTTTTTGCTTGGGAAGCGGAAAGGGGAGGGGAAACGTGCGCATTAATGACCTAACTACCGCCACTAACCTCGTCGGAGGGCTTGGAGGGGGATCTTGTATGTAAGGTAGATGAGGAGAGAGGTTTGAAAACTATTGCTACAGAGCAGGGGGTGGTGCATGAGTCTTTGCCTTTGAATCTAGGAGGAGACTTCATGACAGGACTGGTTTAAACAGTTTTGGGAAGGTAGAGGCAGAGATTGGGAGAGTCATAAACTGTTGGGACGTTGAGGGAGGTTGTGGAGGAGAGGTAGAAACTGAGGGACACTGATATCATAGTAATGGAATGGCTCTATTCATGTGTATAGAAACACGAATCAAACTTGTTGTAATCATACCAGCTAATTGTATAGGGTTGAACATGATGAAGTAATGAGCTAATATGATATGGGACCACAATAAGCCCTCTATGAGACCTCATACATTAGCTTTGGTGATCTATTACCCTTTGTATTTACACTAATATGGCACAGATACTAGTTGAAGATGGTGATCTATTACCCTTTGTATTTACACAAGCATTGGAATCACATACAAGTGTAATACAGGTGTTGATACTTAGTGCCATTGCTTTCTAGTGATATCCCATGTAGTTAATAAGAGATAAGATGAATATCACAATACGTATTGATTATGGTAAATAGGTAACATGATATCACTTTGTTGAACCTTAAGCTAAGTTGTTCTTGTATTATTGATATCATAGTAATGGAATGGCTCCATTCCCCTTGTATTACAGGTTAAGCTATTGCCTTTAGTTCTTATTATATATTGCCCTTTGTAGTTAACAATCATGTAGTTTGCTTCATGACCCTATGTTATAGCTCATACAACAACCTTTAGCTATAGCTGGACAAATAGGGAAGAGGTTAGTAGTATCCTTATTCAATGGACTTACTTTATTATAGTGATCATTGTTCTGGTACCACGATGAGATTCACAATATGGAATGTTATGGAATTAATGGGAAGCAATATCACTAGCTACTACACAATGAGAGATTCAAACTAGTGTAATTAGTAGTTCATAATTAGATACATTACTCATATCAGGAAGTTGTACTCATAGTTAGTTTTGTACTAATTTCCATATTCAAGTAATGGAAATCAATGGTAATAAGCTAAGATAATCCACAATCAATTGTAATAAGCTAAGCTAATACACAATCAATCATGAAGGTGAAGAAGACATGTAGGAGGACACACTAGAATAACCTGACCCATAATCTGTCACCTTCTGTATATGTGTTTATACATAATCTGTCACCTTCTTTATATGCGCATACATGAAAGTCGACCACTTCCGTATATGCAGAAGTGGTCAGATTTCATATATGCGTATATACGGGAGTGGTCAGCTTCTGTATATGCGCATATACATAAGCGGTCAACTTCCATATATGCACATATACGTAAGCAGTCAGCTTTCATATATGTGCATATACGGAAGCCGACAATTTCCATATATGCGCATATACAGAAGCCGACCATTTTCGTATATGTGCATATACGGAAGCTGACCGCTTCCGTATATGCGCATATACAAAAATGGTCGGATTTCGTATATGCGCATATACGAAAGTGGTCAACTTCCGTATATGCGCATATACAGAAGCTGACCACTTCATATATGCACATATACATAAGCTAACCACTTCTGTATATGCACATATACGGAAGCTGACCACTTCCGTATAAGAACGTATACACACATATATGGAAGTTGACCACTTCTGTATATGCACATATACGACACATATATGGAAGCTGACCACTTCCATATATGCACATATACGGAAGTGGTCAACATCTGTATATGTGCATATACGAAAGAGGTCAACTTTTGTATATGTGCATATACGACACATATACAAAAGTTGACCACTTCCGTATAATATATGGAAGTGGTTGGCTTCCTTATATGCACATATACGAAAATGGTTGGCTTTTGTATATGCGCATATACGAAAATGGTTGGCTTTCGTATATGCACATATACGAAAGTCGACCACATTCATATATGCACATATACGCAAGTGACCAACTTATGTAAATGCACATATAGGGAAGTGGTTGACTTCTGTATATGCGCATATACGGAAATGGTCGGCTTTCGTATATGTGCATATACAGATGCAATCAACTTCCGTATATGCACATATATGGAAATGATCGGCTTCCGTTTATGTGCATATACAGAAGCCGACCATTTCCATATATGCACATATACAAAAGCCAACCATTTCTGTATATGCGCATATACGAAAGCCAACCATTTATGTATATGCGCATATATGAAAGCTGACCATTTCCGTATATGCGCATATATACAGAAGCTGTCAGCTTTCATATATGAACATATACAGAAATGGTCAGATTCTGTATATGTGCATATACAGAAGTGGCCAACTTTTGTATATGCACATATACAGAATTTGACCACTTTCGTATATGTGCATATACGGAAGCTGACCATTTCCGTATATGTGCATATACGGAAGTGGTCAACTTTCGTATATGTGTCGTATATGCACATATACGAAAGTTAACCACTTCCGTATATGCGCATATATGGAAGTGATCAACTTTCATACATGTGCATACATGAAACATATATGAAAGTTGACCACTTCTGTATATGCGCATATACGAAAATGGAGACAAGCATGTGGAAGAATGAGTAGCTTTGTTGTAGCTATGCTGCAAAATGTGAAGATAAGCATCCCATTACTTATTTTGGCGAAGGAGTTGCACAGAGCATGTACCAATGTACGATTGACCACCTTTGTTTTTCCGTCAGTTGTGGATGGAATGCCATGGAAAATCAAAGTTGGCAGCCTAGTAAGAACCACAAAGTATGCCATAAGGAACTAAGGAATTGGGAGTTGCGATCAGAAATGATGTTACTAGGCAGGCCAAAATGCGACCAAACATGTCAAAAGAATAGTTCAATTGTTTGTGTGGAAGAAGTTGTTTTATGGCAAGGGAGAAAGAGAGCCATCTTGGAGAAATGATAGACCACAACCCAAATTGCATCATGCTTGCAGAAAGTGGTTGAGAGACTACTCAGGAAATCCATGGAAATCAATGCCCATGGGCAAGAGCGGATCAACAAAGGATGATATAGCCCATGTTTGCGATTAGACGATTTGTTTTGTGAGCAAAGAGCACAAGCTCCAATGAAACTATCGACTTGCTTGGACATAACAGGCCAATAGAAGTGGCACTGGAGGTGTAGGAGTGTTTTGGAATTCCTGAAGTGACCACCACAGGAGGAAGCATGCACTTCCCTGATGAAGATCAAACGATCCTATGATTGCGGAACACATTGTTGATTGAGGCGATATAGCCATCCCTCCTTAATGGTGTAATCTAGAAATGGTGTATGATTGATAACTCTGAGTTGTTGTAATGCTGACCATATCTCTTTAAAAGTGGGATTTGCTTCATACATGTCTT
The DNA here is from genome assembly GCA_010110895.2 of Picea sitchensis. NCBI lineage: Eukaryota > Viridiplantae > Streptophyta > Pinopsida > Pinales > Pinaceae > Picea > Picea sitchensis. The sequence goes on from SNQJ01S0025543.1 coordinate 61,115, forward strand.
TTCAACTATTATAGGTTGCACATCGAACTACTAAGATATTCATCGAAAGGCATGACTAATGATTCATAAAGAAAAAACTTAGTCTTGAAAGTTGTTTTCTAGATATCACTCAGTTGCATGCGCATTTGATGATATCCAGAAGTCAGATCCATCTTTGTGAAGAAAGAATCCCCTTGCATATGGTCGAGGATATCTTCCATCCAGGGTAGGGGATATCAGTTTTTAAAGGTTTCTTTGTTCAGGGCTCTGTAATCAGTAATAAGATGCATATATGGAAGTGGTCAACTTCTATATATGTGCATATATGGAAGTGGTCAACTTCTATATATGTGCATATATAGAAGTTGTTGACCACTTCCCTATATGCACATATACAGAAGCCGACCATTTCCGTATATGCGCATATACAAAAGTGGTCAGCTTTCATATATGCGCATATACGGAAGCCAACCATTTCTGTATATGCGCATATACAAAAGTGGTCAGCTTCCATATATGCGCATATACAGAAATGGTCGGCTTCCATATATGCGCATATACGGAAGTAGTCAGTTTTCGTATATGAGCATATAGGGAAGTGATCATCTTTCATATATGCGCATATACAGAAGAAGTCGACTTCCATATATTCACATATATGGAAGCGGTCGACTTCCATATATGTGCATATACGGAAGTTGACCGCTTCCGTATATGCACATATACAAAAGCTGACCATTTCCGTATGTGCGCATATACGGAAGCCGACCATTTCCATATATGCACATATATGGAAGCTGACCACTTCTGTATATGCACATATATGAAAACCGACTACTTTTGTATATGTGCATATGCGGAAGCCGACCATTTTTGTATATGCGCATATACAGAAGCTGCCCACTTTTGTATATACGCATATACGGAAATGGTTGGCTTTCGTATATGATATAAAAAAGTGGTCAGCTTCTGTATATGTGCATATACAGAAGTGGTCAACAACTTCCGTATATGTGCATATATAGAAGTTGACCACTTCCATATATGCACATATATGGAAGCCGACCATTTTCGAATATGCGCATATACGGAAGCTGACAATTTTCATATATGTGCATATACGAAAGTTGACCATTTTTGCATATGCACATATACGGAAATGGTCGGCTTATGTATATGCACATATATGGAAGTGGTCAACTTCTGTACATGCGCATATACGAAAGTGGTCAATTTCCGTATATGCGCATATATGGAATTTGACCACTTCCATATATGTGCATATACGGAAGCCGGCCATTTCCATATATGCGCATATACATAAGTCGACCATTTACGTATATGTGCATATACAAAAGTGGTCAACTTTCGTATATGTGCCGTATGTATGCATATACAGAAATGGTCGGCTTCCGTATATGCACATATATAGAAGTGCATATACAAAAGAGGTCAACTTCCGTATATGCGCATATACGGAAGAAGACCATTTTTGTATATGCACATATATGGCCGACATATATGGAAATGGTCAGCCATTTCCGTATATGTGCATATACAGAAGCTAACCGCTTTCATATATGCGCATATACGGAAGTTGGCCATTTTTGTATATGCGCATATACGGAAGTCGATGTTAGAATATAAGTGGATTTGCTCATTTTACCATTGACAATACCCTTGTCACCCAACCATAGGCCAAAGCCACCCTCCGAGCACCTTAACCTTGACAGAGAATCACTCTGGAAGAAAACCCTAGGCTAGATAGCCAAACAAAGGGTAGCACACCTTTCCCCAAGGATAGCGCATCAGCAAAGGCTGATCAGATGTTCCAAACCCTAGCCAAGAGATAGTCCAAGCCAAAATGTAACTGTTAGCTGCAGCAACTGCACTAGCAGCTCTCCTCCAAACCTGTGCACAAGACTGCAATTTCACTGCGCAGAACTGGCTCTCTGCAACTGCTGAGATGTGTCAAATGAGAGACTGGCACCCTGTATTTATAGTGGTTTTGGCAGACTAACTGGGGCCGACTTCTCCTTCTAGGTACCTGTCTATTCAGTATATTATTATTATTTCTAGCCGACTTCTCTCTTGGAGGCTAATAACGTAATATAAATTATCTTCTTGAGCCGACAAGTCTTCTAGGATTATTATCCAACTCATTAGGGTTTCTTCTTGCTTTCCAGAGTATTCTATTCTCGTCAGGTTTACACGTGGAGGTAAATACCTCCCGCAACTACCATAATATCAACACTCCCTCCTAGCTAGGGAGGTATTATAGGTAGTGGTCTTGAGCACAAAACATACCATTCACCTGATAGCATCAACATGGTTATATAGACTAGATCATGACTAGATCATGAGCACCACCATCATCATCAACTGCATCATCTCTTGAAACCGTACTCTATCTGAGTAATTAGACATGATGCTCACTCCATAGAGTGATACAAGAGCCATTCTTCTAATCTAGAAGAGTAAATGTTCTGAACCATTTTCTGTCTGGAAAATCTCTGTTCATCATTCATCTGGCTGATAATTATTTCC
>SNQJ01S0025543.1:70678-97196 GCA_010110895.2 Picea sitchensis
GAGATAAGATTGAAGGATTTACGAAGGTGACACGGTAGGAGAAGGAATAAGGCATTGGAATCTATCCTCCTTTACTGAAAACATCCTAAACTCCTAACATAGATCAAAGTTTGGAAAACTTCATTTTTGTAAGAGACTTTCTGAAAATGTCTACAACTTCATCCTCTGTAGGGAAAAAGAGAACTTCAAGAACACGATCCTGAATAAACTTTATGATGAAGTGCATGTGTAGCTTAGTCTATATGTCATCAACATAAAGAACAAGTATTATGAGATGGTTACCTACTTTTTGGGTATAGGCATTGGGGTCAGAATGACATCTGGAAAWGMTGGTGYCAAGAAGAAAGMTAACCATTTTAGCATACCAAGTATAATGAGCTTGCTTAAGACCATAGAGAKATTTCTTAATGTGACAAACAAGGTTGGAGTCATTTTGAACATAGYTGGGAGGTTGTTCCRTGTAAATTTCTTCTTGCAAATCTCCATGCAACAAGGCRGATTTAACATCCATCYGAYGTATCTCCCATTTATGTGAAGCAACAAGGGCTAGAAYAAGGTGGATGGGATTCATTTTGGCTAYAGGGGAAAAMATTTGATTATAKTCAATACCTTCAATTTGAGAAAATCCTTTGGCAACTAATYGARCCTTATGTCTTTCAACACTTCCATCTRATGCATACTTAGTTCTATACACTCGTTTACATCCAACAAGTTTTCTTTCTTTTGAAAGAGGTGCAAGATCCCAAGTGTCATTCACCATTAAGGAACAATATTCTTCATTCATTGTTGTGTCCCAATTTGGATGGCCAGAAGCTTATGCAAGTGTTCCTAGATCACGAGTCTCTTAAACTTCATCAAAAAGAGAGGAGGCCTACTAGAACTGTTAACGTGTACAATGTTCATATGTAGGATCATTGACAAGATCACCAATTGCTTCTCATGTTTTACAAACCCATCTAGGAAGTGGTGATGTTGGTTTAGGTTCATGTTCGACAGACCCAACGAGAGGAAGGTGGATTTTCATCCTCGTTGTCATCATCTAAAGAAGAAACCAAAATAGGATCACAAATAGAAAACTTGGGAATAGAAGATGGAAAAAACGTTGAAGATGGCTCGCAAGGCGAAGATGGCACAAACGTTGAAGATGGATCGCAAGCCAAAGATGGAACAAATACTAAATTAAGCTCAAAGGACAAAATATCATCATCAAACTTAACATCTCTCATAGTAATAATTTCATTGGAATAAGGTTGAAAAAGTCTATAACCTTTTACATCTTCAGAATATCCACCAAAAATGCATTTCTCACTTTTAGGTTGTAATACTTTCATTTTCTCATGAGGAATGGGAGCCCATGCTTCACTACCAAAAATATGAAAGTTGCTTACATTTGGTTTAATTTTACTCCATGCTTCCTCGATGTTACATCTTTTAAAAAATTTGTGGGAGTGCGATTAACTATATAATTCAACACAATTAATTACTTTTGTCCAAAAATGAGGACTTGATCCCTTAGATTGGATCATACAATTTTCAATTTTCTTTAATGTGTGATTATTTCTCTCAACAACACCATGAAAAATATGGTGTATATGGAGTATATGGAATAATATCTTACATTTAAATTCCTCGTATGGAGTGTAGTAAGTTGTAAATTATTTAGCCCCATGGGATAGCACATATGGTAAGTTGTAAATTATTTTGAAGCTTTGATATATCTCTTCCACCGTGTTGATAGTATGAAAAAGGAACACTTTCGGTTTTTTTTTAGCTTTGATATATCTCTTCCCGAGCGTGATAGTGTGAAAGAGCATGTTTGAATTTTGAAAATGCAATAATGGATAGTTCGAGACTTTTGGATAATGAAATCAATAGTCATCATCCATCGAATCGACGTGGTGCACATGCGATGGTGATCACTTCAATCTCGAGTGCATAAACAAATAAAAAATTGATGGTCCATAAACTTCTAAATAAAAAAGTCAACAGTCCTTAAAAATTCAAAAAATCACACGGTCTGTGGAAAATTTGAACAATGAAGTCAATAATCAGCAACCATTCTCATTAAGCCGTACTAAGTTGGGTGATAGGATTAATGAAAATGCGTTGCGTGTACGAAAACGCAGTGTCTGAACGATGAAGTCAATAGTCACAAACTATTCTCATTAGGTCGTACTAAGCCATGTGATAGGGCTAATCAAAATGAATTGATTGTATGACACATTTTAAACTATGAAGTCAAGTCAATAGTCAGGAATCGTTCACACGTTCACACACTGTGTTGAGTTGTGTGACATGATTAATCAAAATACATTCATTGTATGAAAACACAATGTTCCGGCCTTTCGAAAATGAAAGAATTGATGTTCCATAAATTTCTAAATAAAGAAGTCAACAGTCATTCAAAATTCAATCAGATCATTACATATATGGTACTTTTTATTATATAAAATTCAATGTTTTTTAGTTCTCTAGCTTCAACAATAGATATTATGCAAATATGTGTGGTCAAAGGACAAATTAATATGAGGTCAACGAATTATAGATCGTTATAGTCCCTCTATGCCTACGGTAGGGACTAATAAATTCACCCACTATGTGAAACTGATGAAATCAATAGTCAGCAACCATTCTCACTAAGTTGGGTGATAGGATTAATCAAAATGCATTGCGTGTATGAAAACCCAGTGTCTGAACAAGTCAATAGTCCACAACTATTATCATTAAGCCATACTAAGCCGTGTGATAGGGTTAATCAAAATGAATTGATTGTATGACACATTTTAAACGATGAATTCAAGTCAATAGTCGGGAACCATTCACGCATTCACACACTGTACTGAGTTGTGTGATATGATTAATCAAAATAGATTCATTGTATGAAAAGGTGGCCAATATCCAGTCTGCTAGGCAGCATTGAATACTGCAGTAAAAAGTGAATTATTTATAGCAACGCTGCTTAAATGCAACTTTTAAATAACGAAGTCAACAATCAATCAACCATTGAGGCTGTGGAGCTATCACTTCAATCATTGTGGATGTGGGCCTCAATTATTTTGGGTTCAAACGAAAACCGAGTGTTTGAATTTCGAAAATGAAATAATTGATAGTTCATTGCTTTTGAATGTAACGATATGTTAATCTAACCATTCATGAGATGTGAATCGTGATAGAGTAGTCTACCATCTTTTAACCCTTTGTTAACCCTTTTTTCTTTACATGATGAATTTCACTCGAATTTTGATAATGTAATTTTGTTATTTTTTTTTATAAAAAAACTTAGCACCTGATCATTTGTCGCGCATATTATTAGGAGAAGATGCAAGAAACTTGGATGACAATCTACCAGATGCTCACTTGTTTGTAGTACATATGGTTGATGATTATTTTGCAGACATAATATAGTTCTTGAGCACAGAAGTAGCCCCACTTGACTTTAGATTTGAGTAGAAGAAGAAGTTAGTAGTAAAGGTAGTAGACTATCAACTTATAGCAAGAAATTTATACAAGTTAGGCACAAATGGCATTCTACGACGCTATGTATTGGAGCATGAGATATCTATGATTCTATCAGAAGCACATGAAGAAGTTGAAGGAGGCCACTATGCAGGGAAAGAGACCACTCATAAGATTTTTTGGGTAGGACTTTGGTGGCCTACCCTTCATAAGGATGCTAAGGAGTTATGTCAGACCTGTGATGTCTATCATAGAGTTGGGAAGCCTTCCATAATAGATGAGATGTCATTAGTACTGTAAGTCACGTTGCAGGATTTTGATAAGTGGTCATTTGAATTCATTGAAGCGATCAATCCACCAGCAAAGAGATCAGGAGAAAGATACATCATCACTGCAACAGGGTACTTGACCAAATGGGACAAAGAAGAACCAGTCATAGATTGCAGCGTGGATACTGTTGCACAATTTTTTTTTGAGAATATGGTTACAAGGTTTGGATGTCTGAGAATCCTTATGAGTGATCCGAGTACTCATTTTTTTAATAGGATGATTGCAGCTTTGATAGAAGAATTTCATATTCATCACCTGAAGAGCACACCTTATCATCCTCAAGTAAATGGAATAGTAGAAGCATTCAATAAGATCCTAGAGCATGCACTGACGAAGTTATGTAATGTAAGTCGAGATGACTGAGAATTGAGGATTCCTGCAATGTTATGGGAATATAGGATCACATGTAAGAAGCTGACAAGACACCATTCAAATTAGTGTATGGTCAGAAAGAAGTTATGCCTGTGGAGTTCATTGTGTCAATTATGCACATTGTCGCACTTACAGAGCTCACTCATTATGGCACAATACATAAAATATTGTCAGAGTTAGTAGAATTGGAGGAAGATTGTTTTGTCCCCAAATTTCATCAAACAAGTTCAGAAAGCATGTGAAAAAGCATGGCATGACAAACATATTAAACAAAAAAAGTTCCATATGGGAGACTTAGTGTTGCTCTATGACAACAAGTTTTTACAGTGCCCTAGGAAGTTCCAAATGCATTGATTAGGTCCATATGTGATAATGTATATGATATAGGTAGGTGTTTTTCAATTGGAGAAATTGAATGGGGAAATTGTGGAAGGACGGGTTAACGATAGTAGACTGAAAATGTATAGGGACAGTCGGGCTTCCACACCCTAGTATAAGCACATAATATGTGTACCATAGGATCTGTATTATAGTGTATTATAAAGAAAAAGAAAAGAAGAAAAGCAATAAAAGAGTTTGAGGAAAGAGATAGAAGGTTGAAGTTATGCATTAGGTATTGTTCAAATAGTTAAACCAGTAATGAGATAAACCATCAAATGTCGCAGAGATGTAGAAAGAGGAGGGAATTGTGTGCGGGTAGGAGGATTGAATTGTGAGAAATATATATGCAGCGAGTGGGAAAATCATTAAAGAACATACATGACAAAACAAACATTAAAGAGAAAAAATGACGATGAGGTAGTGGAAATGCGTAGTCATAAATGAAAATTGGAAAGAGGATTTTGACAGGCTGGAAAATATAGCGTATAATCTGCCGTAGGATACGAAGTTGATGAAGAGTTATGACAATAATTGAATATGAATGCAAGTGGGAAGCATGGCTAGAGAAAACAGGCCTTTTGAATCTATTAGAGATTCCACATTTTTGTAGGAGCGTAGAGATCAACATCTGCGTCAAGTTGTTATTAAGCTGCATCCATGGAGGATTTTAATGGTTGGATAGACATATGTCAATAGACACTCAAATCATTGTGTGGATCATCTGGTTATAACCATCAACAAGGGAAGACCCACTACCATTATTCACAAACAAATATAAGGATAAATCCTTAGCGGAGAAGATGAAGGATAAGTATGACACACATAAAGGAGTGTGTGGTTTGGACATTGTAAGTATTAATGATGATACTATCAGGTTCATGATGCAAGTACTGGCTTGTAAGTTGTTGAGGAAATGTCACAAAGATCAAGTAATAATAGGTGTAATAGAAACAACTAAGAAGTGTGTTGCAAGAGTACAAATGAATTGGGCGACTTTCTTGGTAAACCAATTATTGTGGATTGTAGAGAGGCACAAGATAAACGAAAAAATTCCATTATGCATGGCTATTGATACTGATTTCATTAGTGGCTTGGAGGGATCCAGAAAACACTCAATTTATGGGAGTTGTGAAGAAACCATGTTTGACAACAAGATATGTGAACTTGTGGCATATTTTGCACAAGGAAAGACAGTTGGATAATAACATCACTTTCTATGTTTACAAGGAGATAATTCGGTAGAGCATTCAAGATACACCATGCATACTACTGCAGGTAGTGGAAGCATATAAGGAGATTGTTCATTTTAAAGCAGGAAGACACCATATGTATATCCAAGCCAAGAGGGACCCAAATTAGCAGTGGTTGATGACCAGATACAGGTTGACAGGAGATGACGTTGGAAAAATTATAGAAGATTGGGAGGAAGAATGGAAAACTCCAGTACCAAAAATGGAGCATCCATAAACAAAACCACCAGAGAACAATCTGGAAGAATAAGAAAAAGAACACGAAGGAAAAGGAAATGGAGACACACAGAAAATAGTACTGCGCCCTGGAGAGAAGAGGAAAGAACACGATAAGGGGAAATCAGTACACCAACACAAGAAGAGGAAAGCATTCAAGGAAGTGGCCACCCAAGACCTGACAGAAGATGACCTAGAGAAAATAGGAGATCAGGTAAAGGAAGTGACGGATGAAGCATTTCAGCACACGATGTAGAAACAAGAGGAGATACACACATGTGTGTAGGAGCAGATAGATTCATTACGTCATCTTTTGGAAGCAACCAAAATAGCACCAGATCAAAGGACAGAGGAAGAACAGATGGAGAGTACACCGAAGATTACATAAGAAAAATCGACGACCTCTTATCCATCAGAAGTATCAGAAGAGCATCAAATGATAAATATTTCACCAGGGGCTATAGATTTCCCCTCGATAGAGATGCAGGAGCAAGCACAAGCATTAAGTCATATTAACTTAGTCTTGTCACAGTTGTCAATGAATGTATTAAAAGGTTTGAAGATAAGTGTTACATAGGAGATAAATTTGTGCCCAGAGTCGACGATGATGGAGTTGACCAAAGTGACAAATGATAAGGCAACATTGCATATAGAATACAATAAATTTATGATGGAGAGGTATGAGGCTAAACAGAAAAATGAAAGGCTACAACAAGCAATCCATAAGGTTTATAGTGACATTCCAGAGGTCCTCATGGAAGTAGATTCTCCATTAGAAGAGAAGTGTTGAATATTAGTGAATCCATTCTGGGCTTTCATGTCAAGATAGTATAATTATAAGCATGCACTACGCCAAGCACTCCACCTGAGGAAAGGGAGAAAGGGGAGAAGACAACGATGAAAACAGTGGAAAGTATCAAGAGTTTGGAGGAGGAGTGTGCCAAGTTGTATGAAGTGAGCAGACAATTATGGAATCAACTAACAAAAGATGTAGAGTTGCAAGGAATAGAACAGAAGTTGCAGGCTGCGCTGGAGAAGGTGAAAATTTTTAAGGAGACAATTAGCACTCTACCACCAGCAGAAAAGATGGTTGCAATCGCAGAAAATAGGAAGTTGTACTTAGACATGAATTGTTAGGGACCTAACCCCTCATGTAGGTAGAATAATCTATTTCCATGTAATAAAGGTCAATATTAATAAGGCCTAGCAATAAGGAAGAATAAGTAAAATGTAAGAAGACGTAATAGAAGCTTCCGCTTCTAGAAGGATATTCCTCTAGATTGTTCTTTTGATAGACATATTTAGTATAAATAGAAGTCTAGGGTATGATAAGTTTTGTCTTGGATATTATTGTAATAGAGCTCTACTCTGCTAGAGGTTTCCCCCTCGAAGAGGCAAGTGAACATTTCTCTCAGTAATCAAAGTGCTCTTTCTGGTGTTATTCTGGTATTATCTTGGTATTATTGTGGTGTTGTTCTGGTTATATCATTGTTTATCTATCATTTCTAGCTAATTATATATGTTCTGCATACTATTTTATATCTGGAATATTACAAGTGGTTTCAGAGCACCTTCCTTGACATAAAATTGTGGGTTAATTTTTTTATTTCAGGGTAGAGACGTATTCCGACGTATTTAAGCTACAAAGATATGTCATTACACGCATAAACTCACGTTTGGGGATTCATACATGCAGAAAATAAAAGTGGTACTTAAGTGCACATATGTTGGCCACCCTTGTAACCCTTGTTGGTACCCCTTCAAGTGGGAGCGCATCAGACAACACTTGTATATGGATCATCTTAGATCTCCTGAAGCCCTCCATAGATAAACTGATCGACCTCCTGACTGTTATAGTGCCACCAAGAACAAAACTCGGGAAGATACTCTCTAGTACCAGGGTAGTCAGGTAGTACTGATAAGGGCATGGTCTAGCCTCCTTAGTTGGTGCCCTAAGATATTGGGCCAAGTACTATTGTTGGACCCCGCACATATATCAAAGAGCTATAGCACAGGGAAAACCCTTGTCTGTAGAACCCTTGAATACCCTAACTCTTGGGACGGAAACAAAAACATAACAGAAAACATCTATTGTTGGGAAATTGTGGCTCCTTCATTCAGATTGTGAAATTACTAAACATTTCTTCCTATTAAGAATTTGGGCATTTCATCACTACAATATTCTTTAGATCGGAGTATAACTCCGTAGGAGTAACAAAAAAAAATAAAAAATTGGATAGTGTTGGCACCATTATTTGAGACCTATCCCGTTGGATTTCTCTCTTCGCCCTTATCGTAGTCATACCTATCATTTTTCAACAATTTTTTTTTCTCGTGGACCCGACCCCCTTCCAACAACCTTATTTGGGCTTTACTCCATTGGATTCAACTCGTCTCCCTAATAATTTTGATACACTTGACCCATAACCCATTTTTTGTGTGGTCCCACCCACCCCTTTTTGTATTCCCTCTTCATCATGGCCCGCACCCGTAGCCAAGACTTGGAAGCTCACTTCAATGCCTTGCACTCTAATTTCACATAAACCCAACAATAAGTGAGACAACTCAGTACCAATATTTCCACCGTCAATAAAAACATGCATTCCTCCATCAATGACAAAATAGAGGGCCTCAAACAAGACCTTGTTACCCAGCTTGAATTCGTCACTACGATGATCTGTGCCAAGATGCATATCCCTGTTGATCTTCCCTCATCTAACCTGCCTTTGCAAACCGAAGGTGAAACTTCCTCTCATTCCCAGAATTTTTAGCCCCATCACTTTCAACATGACCTACACCTTCCACGTGTGGATGTGACCACATTTGATGGTTTGGATCCCACTAGTTGGGTAACTCAAATGGAACATTATTTCTCTTTGTATGGAATTACAGATGAGTTGTCCAAACTCATGGTGTTCTCCATCTAGATCAAGAATGTTGGCAATGGTGGCAATGGATAAAAAATGCTTGCCAAGGGTATGTGGCTTGGACACACTTTGTGGCAGAGCTTTATGAATGCTTTGACACTAACACCAACCATTTAGGTTGTTTGACCAAGTTAAAACAATATGGCATAGTGGAAGACTTTATAGCCACTTTTGAGCAATTGGATTTTCATATAGAGGGCATGTCTGATGTTTTTTTCCGAGAATGTTTTATGAGTGGCCTCAAGGATGAGATTTGTACCCACGTTCTTGTGGATTGGCCTCAAAGTTGGGTGGATGCTACTAAAATAGCTAACGTAGCACAACAAGTTGTCTCTTCTCAAAACTAAAAATCCTCCTTTATTCCTCACACTAAACCAATCACTCCCACTCCTCCGTCTACTCCACTAAAGAACCAGAAATTGTCTAGGGCCGAAATGGCTGAATGCCAACTCAAAGGCCTTTGTTGTAATTGTGATGACAAATATTTTTCTTGGCACAAGTGTAAGAAACAAATGATTTTTATGGCCATCTCAGAGGATGTTTTGGAAGATGATGTTGAGGCTCCCGTTGTGTCCATTTCACCTGAACCCATTGACATGACCCCTCCCTCAGACCCTCCCAAAGTAGAACCAGTCATTTCTCTAAATGCTCTCGCTGTCTTCTCTTCTCCCCAAACCCTCAAGCTAATTGGTTACATTACGCATAGGAAGGTCATCATTCTTGTTGATAGTGGAAGCACCCGTAATTTTATTCATCGCCGCATTGCCCAAGAAACTAATTTCTATATCTGTGCCATCAATAATTTTCAAATCATGATAGCCAATGGTAGGTCCAAGAAATGTGGAGGGCGTTGTGAAAATGTGCATCTCCAAATTGTTGAGTACCACTTGAAATCTCATATGTTTTCTATCGACGTGGGCGGTTGTGACATTGTGTTGGGTGCAAAATGGCTTAGGACTTTGGGTCCCATTCTCATGGATTTTAAGGAATTAACCATGGAATTTGACCAAGAGGGCCAACAACATAAGTTCCAAGGAATCACCGTCGGTTCCCCGGAGATCATCAGTTCCCATCACATGGAAAAGCTGCTCAAAAAAGGTCATTATGGCATTATTTCCCAACTCCATGTCATACAAGCCACTGACAGACCCTCTGTGCCGCATGACCTCCAATCCATCCTCTCTAAACATCAAGTGGTTTTTTCCACTTCCCAGGTATTCCCCCCTTCCCATGGTGTTCATGATCATTCCATTCCCCTTGTCCCAGGAAGCCTTCCTCCCAATATCCGTCCCTATCATCATCCATTTTCCCAAAAAAATGAAATTGAGAAAATTGTTCAAGAATTGCTCAACACAAGTGTTATCCACCCTAGTACGAGCCCCTACTCTTCTCATGTGGTCATGGTCGTTAAGAAAGAATGTTTTTAGCACATGTGTCCTCAATTCCACGCATGTGTCCTCAATTCTGCGCCCTCAACAAACTCACCATTAAAGACAAATTTATCATTCCTATCATTGATGACCTCTTGGATGAATTGAGTGGTGCCCAGTTCTTTACTAAAATTGATCTCAGTTCTAGCTACCACCATATCCATATGAATGAGGAAAACATTCCTAAGACTACATTTAGAACTCATGAGGGCTACTATGAGTTTTTGGTCATGCCCTTTGGCTTGTGTAATGCTCCCTCCACTTTCCAAAGCCTCATGAATCATGTATTTCGTCCTTTTATTTGTCATTTTGTCTTAGTTTTCTTTGATGATATCCTCATCTATAGTAAAACCTGAACAACCCATCTTGCTCATGTGGATCAAGTTCTCCATCTACTCTCTCAGCACCAAGTTTTCCTCAAACAATCTAAATGTGTTTTTGGTGCCTCGGAAGTCGAGTACTTGGGTCATCTTGTTGGCAAGGCCGGTGTCTGGGAGGATCCTAAAAATATTGAAGCTATGCAAGATTGGCCTCAGCCAAAGACTCTTAAAATCTTGTGTGGATTTATGGGTTTAACAGGTTATTATCGCAAGTTTTTTAAGAATTATGGAAATATTGTGGCACCTCTCACTACTCTCCTTAAAAAGAATTCTTTCACTTGGACTCTAGAAGCTGCTTAGGATTTTCAAACCTTGAAGATGGCCATGTGCACCACTCTATTCCTGGCCCTTCCTGATTTCACAAAGACCTTTGTCCTGGAATGTGATACTTTCGGGAAAGGAATTGGCATAGTCCTTATGCAAGAGGGTCGGCCTTTGGCCTTTACCAACAAACAATTGTCAGAGCAACATTTGGGAATGTTGGATATTCTGCATGCCATGGATCTTTGGCACCCTTATCTATTGGGGAAACGCTTCCAAATTAAGACGGATCATCAAAGCCTCAAGTATTTTCTGGAACAACACATTTCCACCCTAGAGGAACAAAAATGGGTGACTGAGCTCTTTGGATATGATTATGAGATCATTTACAAGAAATGAAAAGACAATGTGGTTGTTGATGCACTTTCCATAAAATATGAAGATGAAGGGTCCCTTTTTTCTCTGTCCTTCATTGTCCCAGATTGGCTCCAAGTTGTTCGCCAAGAATGGCTACACGATCCCAAAAGTTCGCATCTGATACAACAATTACAAGCCAATTCTCTAGTCTCCCCGGGTTACTCTTGGCTCAATGATGAGCTTCAATACAAAGGTTGTTTGTATTTAAGTAAACAGTCAAAAGTCAAATCCATGATACTTTCTAAGCTTCATGTTAAAACCACTGCTAGGCACTCTGAGTTTACCAAAACCTATGACCGAGTCAAACGTTCTTTTTTTGGGATGGTATGAAACATGACGTTCACAATTTTGTGGATAAATGTGATGTTTGTCAACGCAACAAGGGAGAAATAGTCAAATCTCCTGGCACACTACAACCTCTTCTGATTCCCCCTACTATTTGATGGGATATCTCTATGGATTTTATTGTAGGCTTACCTAAATCAGGAAATAAATCAGTCATCATGGTGGTAGTTGATCGTCTTTCCAAGTATGCTCATTTATGTGCTCTTCAACACCCATTTACAGCCTCGACTGTGTCTCAATTTTTCATGGATCAGGTCTGTAGGCTTCATGGTATGCCTCATTCTATTGTTTTTTATCGCGACCCAACTTTGACCAGCAATTTTTGGCAAGAACTGTTCAAGCTACAAGGCACCCAATTGCATCTCGGCACAACTTATCATCCCCAAACTATGCCGCAGGACCTCCAATCCATCCTTTGTGCCACATTATTTCCCAACTCCATGCCATACAAGCCACTGAGACACCCTCTGTGCCGCAGGACCTCCAATCCATCCTCTCCAAAAATCAAGTGGTTTTTTCCACTCCCCAGGGACTCCCTCCCTCCCATGGTTTTCATGATCATTCCATTCCCCTTGTCCCAGGAAGATTTCCTCCCAATATCTGTTCCTATCGTCATCCATTTTCCCAAAAAAATGAAATTGAGAAAATTGTTCAAGAATTGCTCAATGCAGGTGTTATCCACCCTAATAAGAGCCCCTACTCTTCTCCTGTGGTCATGGTCGTTAAGAAAGAATGTTCTTGGCGCATGTGTCCTGACTTCTGCACCCTCAACAAACTCACCATTAAAGACAAATTTATCATTCATGTCATTGATGACTTCTTGGATGAATTGAGTGGCACCTAGTTCTTTACTAAAATTGATCTTCGTTCTAGCTACCACTGAATCCATATGAATGAGGAAAACATTTCTAAGACTGCATTTATAACTCATGATGGCCACTATGAGTTTTTTGTCATGCCCTTTGGCTTGTGTAATGCTCCCTCCACTTTCCAAAGCCTCATGAATCATGTATTTCGCCCTTTTCTCTGTCATTTTGTCTTAGTTTTCTTTGATGATATCCTCATCTATAGTAAAACATGGACATCCCATCTTGCTCATGTGGATTGATTTCTCCATCTACTCTCTCAGCACCAACTTTTCCTCAAACAATCTAAATGTGTTTTTGGTGCTTCAGAAGTCAAGTACTTGGGTCATCTTGTTGCCAAAGCTGGTGTCTGGGTGGATCCTAAAAAGATTGAAGCTATGCAATATTGGCCTCACCCAAAGACTCTCAAAATCTTGTGTGGATTTATGGGTTTAATAGGTTATTATCGCAAGTTTGTTAAGAATTATGGAAATATTGCAGCACCTCTCACTGCTCTCCTTAAAAAGAATTCTTTCACTTGGACTCTAGCAGTTGCTCGGGATTTTCAAACCTTGAATATGGCAATGTGCACCACTCTAGTCCTGTCCCTTCCTGATTTCAAAAAGACCTTTGTCCTGGAATGTGATGCTTCCGGGAAAGGAATTGGTGCAGTCCTTATGCAAGAGGGTCGGCCTTTGGCATTTACCAGCAAACAACTGTCAGAGCGACATTTGGGAAAATCAATCTATGAAAAGGAAATGTTGGCCATTCTGCATGTCATGGATCTTTGGCGCCCTTATCTATTGGGGAAACACTTCCAAATTAAGACAGATCATCAAAGCCTCAAGTATTTTATGGAACAACACCTTTCCTCCCTAGAGCAACAAAAATGGGTGACTAATCTCTTTGGATATGATTATGAGATCATTTACAAGAAATGAAAATACAATGTGGTTGTTGATGCACTTTCCATAAAATATGACGATGAAGGGTCCCTTTTTTCTCTCTCCTTCATTGTCCCAAATTGGCTCCAAGTTGTTCACCAAGAGTGGCTACACAATCCTAAAAGTCTGCATCTGATACAACAATTGCAGGACAATTCTCTAGTTTCCCCAGGGTACTCTTGGCTCAATGATGAGCTTCAATACAAAGGTCATTTGTATTTAAGTAAAGAATCAAAACTTAAATCCATGGTACTTTCTGAGCTTCATGCTACACCCACCGCTGGGCCCTTCGGGTTTACCAAAACCTATGACCAGGTCAAAAGTTCTTTTTTCTGGTATGGTATGTATTAGCACCAGAAGTCACTCCTGGATTGTAGAAGGAGTAAGCCCAATACCCATCAATTTTATATGTCATGAATTGGTTTTAATAGTGGTCTAATGGATGTAGAATCAAGATATACCATTTTATTTCAAAAACCAGGGGCAATTATGCATAGATAATGAGGTCTCGATCTAACTTCAAACAGTAAAATAGTATAGTGGTGAATAGGTGGAAGAACAAGAGAAAGTGTATAGGACTACTTTGGACATCCGGTCTTCTAGTAGCCTAGGGAGGAAAAGATTTAGAGGCGAGATCCTCTCAGATCTAAGAACTTCGAGATACTGAAAACATTATAGAAACAATGTAATCAAACCTACATTACATTACAGTCACAACAGCTGGACTGGATCATCCATGCAAGAATTTCCAGTATCAGAGGTCAAGATAAACAGAGGATAAATTTGATTTTTATCAAACAAGAAGTCTCAGAATCACATTCATAACTGGAGAACCAGGAAATTTACTAAAACATTACATACGGGAGCTTAGCTCTACCATCGACACTAACAAAATGGTAAAATTGCCTACATATACTTAGAACTGGCTTGGACTGCCTGAAACGCAATCATGTCATGCATTCAAGGCTTTGCGTTGATGAGCTTCTCTGTCAAGCTGCGCATGCAGATGTTGATCAGACTGTCCATGTAGTCTTTTGTTGGACGCGATCTCTGTCAGTCTAGGCTGACAGCCTGCCTCTACACTTTGTCCATTTCTGACCTTCTATTTATGGAAGGAGACGATGTCTCACCCACCTTCCACACTTTCATTAACTGATTCATCGAGATCTGAGTAAATAGAGTCAACGCCTGTGCTTGGAGATGTGGTTGTCTTTCTTTCACTTTTTGCGCCTTGTTGTATGCATACGGGGAAGATTAGACAGTGACCGTGGATGCTGACAAGGAGGAACGTACGAGCAAACGGGCATGGTTTCAGTAGGATACAAAACATGCTTGGTGGTTGGGTGGAAGGACGTGGCAATGGTGAGGCAGAGAAGAGGATGTGGTGGCGAAGGGAGAATGGCGATGACCACACAGGTGGGGACAACACTAGAGATAGATCGTGGGTTGTGAGAGACGGAGGCTGGAAGGGGAAGTGACATGAGATGGGAAGTGGAGTACACATGGCAGGCGGGGATAAGTGAGGAGTGGCGCTGACATAACGGTGGAGAAGGGACAGGTGAGTGGAAGACAAGTGTCAGTGGGAGGTGAGGGTGATAAACGGAAGCAATAAGCAGAATATCGAAGGGGGGGGATAGGTGGTTAGTGGTTTAGTGCGCAGGGGGCGGGTGGCGGTGTCTGACATCACGAGGAGGTGCCACGATAGTGGGGGGCCCACACTAGAAAACCACCATATCGGACCACCCCCCCTTTAAAGGCAGAATAGAGAGGGGGGGGTCCAGAATTGAACCTGTGTCGTAGATCTGAGCGTGCAGATCTCAGCCGCTCAGACCCATGCACCTCTTAAAATAATGCGCCCGATAAAAAAAAATTAGGATAAGTGGGTTTTTAGCCCACTTCTTGTCATTCTTTTTGTCATGGTGTCCATTCTGAAGGAAGAACACCCCCCTTACCAACATATGTGAAAACATTAGGCTCCATGGGGGATAGAGTCCTCCCTGCGAGGCTCTAAGAACCTTTATGCAACTTCAATACCTTGCTTTGGGCTATGGATTCATTTATTAAAACTGAAGAGATAAATAGGAAAACAATATTTACAAACACAAGGAAACCACTCGGGGCTCAAATAAAGCATTTCTTCAGGAAATGCCCATTCACAGGGCCATTAAAAACTTCTTCGCCCTTCAAGTCCTGCAACCTGTAATTATTATTTGAAAATACTTTAGAGATTGTGAAAGGCCCGATCCACAAGGCTTCAAACTTGTTGTGCTTTCCTCTGTCCTGCCTAGGTGCATCCCATTTAAGCACTAGATCTCCGAGTTGGAAATCTTCTTTTCTTGCCTTTCTATCAAAGGCTTGCTTGATCCTTTGTTGATGATCATGAGCTCTGTCCATCACTTACTCTCTGGTCTGTTGCACTTCCAGCAGTTGATGAATCCTTTTGATCATATCATCAGGTTCTCTTTGATAATCTTGAAATAACTTTTCTACAGGTAGAGCCAGCTGGGAGGGGAAAAAAGCTTCAGTCCCATAAACAAGTTGGAAAGGGGAGATACCTATGGATCTTGTTGTTGTCACTCGATCGGCCCACAGAGAGAACTTTAGCTTTGAATCCCATGCCTTCTTCTTTTCTTCTAATAATATTTTAATAAGCTTGATCAGACCTTTGTTAGAGGACTTTGCCAGTCCATTTACTTGGGGATAATAAGGAGTGGAGTGAATTAATGAAATCCGAAAATCCTCACAGAACTTGATCAAAGGCTTAGAGTTGAAGGCTACATCATTATCAGTGATAATTCTGCTAGGAAAGCCAAACCTTGCTATGATATCCTCCAGGAAATTGATGATTACCTTGTGTGAAGCACTCCTGGTGGGGATGGCTTCTATCCATTTGGTGAAATAATATGTTGCAGTTAGGATCCACCTGTGTTGACCACTTGAAGCAGGATGAATCTCCCCAATGAAGTCCAACCCCCATTGTTGAAAGGGTGTTGAAGCTACTACAGGCTTCAGTGGCAAGTATTTGAGCTGTTGCTTTCTTGAGAATTTTTTACATTTGATGTAGGCTCTGATCTCTCTGCATACATCAGTGAATAAAGTGGGCTAGTAATACCCAACCCTGAGGATTTTGTAGGCTGTGGTCTTCCAGAAATAATGTCCCCCACATAGACTGCTATGAAAATGAAACATAATTCTTTGGGCCTCCTGTGGGTTTAAACATCTCAGAAGCACTCCTAGAGGGTCCTTCCAATATAAGACATGATCAATAAGGCAATATCTGATTGTGTTGAGATTTAAATCTCTTGCCTTGATCTTCCCCATTCCATCGGGAGGCTTTAATTCTTGCAGAAAATATAACATGTCTCCATACCAGGTGCATTCTGCTAGTGGTAAGCTATCCTGAGAGCTTTTGTTAGACATTTCTACCTATTGATTTTATGAGCAAACATTGACGAAGTTAACCCCCAAGGCTTTATAATTAGATTCAGAAAAACAAATTTGCTAAACCTTGCCCTTTAACTAGCTTGGTGGGCTTTATTTCTAGATCAAACTCAAGGATTTTGGCAATCCATTTGCTCCTTCTCCCATCTATGTCCGGCTGAATGAGAATTTCCTTCACAACAGCTAAAGGAACATATGCAATGACCTTTGAGTGTAAGACATAGACTCTAAAAGCTTTGAGAGCTTTCACCAAGGCATAGGCTTGCTTTTCCATGATGTCATACCTGATCTCAGCATCCGTCAGTGCTCTGCTAAAAAGGGAAATAGGTTGCTCTAGCCCTACATCATTCTTCTATAGTAGGACAACAACCACTATGTCAAAGGAAGCGAAATAAAAGATCAGAAAGTCCTTGGAATAATCAAGACTAATGAGCACAGGTGCCTCTGTCAAAGCCTTTTTGATTTGGTCAAAGGACTCCCTGGGCTCAGTAGTCCATTTTAGTTCATTCCCCTTCCTGAGCATGGTTGTGATATGCTTTACCAACTCAGCAAAATTTGAAACAAACCTTCTTTAAAAAATAATCTTGCCCAAAAAAGATTGGACTTATTTCCTGGACCTGGGAAGTGGCAGAATTTGAATTGCCTCCACCCTGTTGGGATCAATTCTCACTCCCTCAGCAGATACTATATGCCCCAACAACTTTCCCTCCTTCATGGAAAACAGTGATTTCTTAGGGTTCGGGGAAAGACCAAACCTTCGACATTTCAGGAAAACTTTCCTCCGATGACAATAATGTTCTTTATTAGATCTGGAAAAGACTGTTATTTCATCTAGATAGATCACTACAAAATGATCCCTTTCCGCAATGAAGGCTATGTCCATGGCTCGCTGAAATGTTGCCCCTACATTCATCAATCCAAAAGGCATTTTGGCATACATGAATGTGCCCCAAGGAGTGGTGAAGGCCATTTTTTCTCTGTCCTCAGGCAGGACCAATATCTGATTGTAGCCCGAAAATCCATCAATAACAGATATCCTTGATGCACCAGTTACCCTTTGTAAGATATGCTCCATCTTCGGCAAGGGGTAACTGTCCTTCTTTGAGCTCCTATTCAGATTTTTGAAATTAACACAGAGTCTGATTTCTCCACTTTTCTTTCTCACTGGGACCAAGTTGGCGACCCATTCAGAATATCTCAAGGGGATAATGATATGGGCATCCAATAGCTTCTTTACTTCTTTCTCCATGACAGGAAGCAACATAGGATTAATCTGTCTTAGCTTCTTCCTGAATGGCTTAGCCTCTTCTTTTAGGGGAATCTTATGCTCAATGACAGTTGTGTCATGTGTCTTGAGGTCTTCATATGTCCAAGCAAAAACATCAGCAAATTCCCTTAACAACTCAACATAATCATCCCTCTGCTCTCTTGTCAAGCTGCTTGACAACTTGACAAACTTTGGCTCCTTCTCGATGCCAATGTTCCACTCAGCTGCATCAACATTATCATTCGAGATTTTTCCCTTTACTGCCACATCATTTCTATCAAAAAGCCTTTCCAAAGGAACCAGTCCCTTTGGAATGTGATTGAAGGGTAGTTGGACAATATGATGATCAACAATCTTGTTTAGAATATCATCAGCATAAGGGTCGGCTTCAAAATCAGGGTCTTGATCAATGTGAAATGCGGAGAATTCATCAACAGTCTCCAGGAATCTTTTGATTTCAAGATCATCCTAAAAAACCTTCCAATGTTTGACATTGTCAGGTATGGAGGGCCTGTATTTTACTTCTGTATCATACCTAAGCTTGGGTGGCAGAGGGACTTTGAAATTGCTCACTGAAATAGCTAGGGAATCAACCACAATGTTTTCTCCTCTTGGAATAAATGATATATTGAAAGCCAGAAAAAAAACATCAATGAGGTCCCAGGCTCCATTTCTGTAACTCCCAAGCCGAGGGTGTTTGGCCTGATAAATATTTTTGATCTGTTGAACAATCATCTCAGCATCTCCAAACACAAATATTTCTTTAATCCCCAAGCCCTTTGCAGCCCTTAAGCCCAAAACAAGAGCTTCATACTCTGCCACATTATTGGTAGCTTCAAACTCTAATTTGTATGACAAAGATACAATTTCCTGAGCAGGGGAAACAAAAACTACCCCCGCACCAGCACCATATTTTGAAGAAGCCTCGTCGAAGAAAATTTTCCACACAGAGGTGATTGGGGGAGAATCCTCCTGGGGGGAAATTGGTTGCTTTCTGATTTGAAGAGGAGCCTCAGCGGTGTTGGTGAGCTGCAACAAGTTGGATCCTAAATCAGTGTCAAGGGAAAAGATGGGATGGTTGGTAGGGTCTGCCTCATCACTGACAATGTAGGCCAACTGAGCTTCTCTGTACAGTCTTATGTGCTCCCCTCCAAAGACTGGAATGGTAGCATATGTTAGATCCATCTGTAATGTTCCCCCAAGCTTTTTAATCCAAGATCTTGACAATAGCATGCCAAACTTGGGAGGGACATCAGCTACCACAATGTCCATGACCACACTCTTCATGGGTAGTTGAAACAAGGTTACCACCAGATCTTTGTTGACTCCAAGACATTGCACCCTCCTTGAATCAAAAGAGTACAGATCATGAAAGTCCTTTGTTACTTCCAGTCCCAGTTCTTCCATGACTATTTTAGGCATGAGGTTGTGGGAAGCCCCTGAATCCATCGAGAAATTATGCAGCACCTTATCATGTATGTTTAGGGATGTGTAGAAGGGAGGGGATGAATCATCTCTATCTTCTACCATATGGCCTAAGATGACTGTTGGTTTTTCATCTTGGATATTCACTGAGTCTGAGGGAAGCTGAGGTGTCTCGGACTGCAGTAGTTTGGAGAGGGACCTTTTGAAATCTTCATCTTTAACTAGCTCTGCAAGGTGGACATGAATTCTGATTTTTGCATTTCATGCTCAAAGTTAAAGGAGGAGTGAGGCTTCAGAATTTCCCTCAGCCTTGGGATAGGGCCTTTAGCTATCGACGAGAGATTCTGAGTTTTCCTTTCCTTGGCAGTGATTGCTACAGGCTTAACAGGCCTTTCTGCTATGAGGGGCTGATCAGGGGTGTTAGACTGCCCCTCTTTCTTCGTTGACTTGAGATTATATTTATTGGGACTGCTACTAGATTTCTCCCCCTTACTCATCTCATTTATTTGATTGTTCATGATGGACTCCTCAAAGGCAGCTTGAGTCAAACGGGGAAAAGGGAAGGTGTCTCCAATGCAATGAATTTCAGGGTTGAGCTCCTCTTCTCCTCCCTCCTCATCAATAACAAGGTTGTTTTGGAGAGGAGTCTGGATTTTCTAATCGCTCCTCTCTCTGTCTCTTTGCTCCCTTGGCATAATCCGAGGAACATTGTTGTTTGGCCTCCTGAAGTTGCCTCTATTATCAATGTTTTGGGGATTTTTGTATGTCGGCTTCCCCTCCATTTTCATTTTCTCCATCTCTGCAGATATGGACTTTATCATTTTGGTCAACTCATCTACTTGAGGGTGAGCTATAGAAGAACCAGAGGTTGAGGCCTCAGATCTCCCTCTTCCTTTGTCTCTGTCAGATTTGCTTCTGAGCCTATTAACTGCCAACACATTGGATTCTACTTCTAGGGTTGCATCTTGCATGTTAGCCAAGGAAGTAGCTCTTCTTTCTCTAAGCAGGAGGTAGAAATCGGGGTCAAAGGAACTAGCATAAGAGATTTTGGCAAAGGCTTCTAAGGTTTTATTTCAGTAGGGATCTTGTTGTACATCTTATTGAATCTTTTGGAGAAGTCGGAGACAGACTCTCCTTCCTTTCTCTTCAAGGACCCAAACTCTGTCATATACTACATGAAGTCTTTCTTATCTCCCCATTGTCTCAAGAAGGCATTATCTAGAGCTTCAATCCCAACAATAGGTCCAGGGGTCAGTCCCCTAAGCCATTTCCTCGCCTCACCATCAAGACTTTGGATGAAGACTCTCATCCAGACATCTTCATTTTCAATGTTCAGGTTGTCTACATAACTGTAGAAAGCAGCAATGTGTTCTTTAGTAGTTATGTCCTCCTCTCCAATGAATTTAGCAATATACTTCAAGTAATCTCCAGTAGGGAGAGGATTCATTGACTGAGGTAGGACCAGAGGGGCATATCTCGCAGCCACTATGGCATCCATTATGTTTACAGGGGGATTAGTGCCTGCCATAGGGATATGAGGTGGAGGAGAACTAGGAGGGGAAGGGGTTCGACCTGGGGATACTAGAAATGAGCTTGTATGAGGAAAAGGGAACAACAAAGGATTTGAAGAAAAGGTTGCAGGGCTTAAGGGAATAGGGGTTGGTGTGGGCACAACAGTAGAAATAGGTAGAGGAGGAGGGGAGGTAAAGCCTGGGGTAGGAAAATCTTTTGAATTTATGGGTCTAGACCAGGCTACAACGTCAAGGGAAATAGGAGTGACAAAGCTCTCTCCCTCTAATCCAAGACCAGGAGGAGAAAATTCAACAGGAACACTCCCAAAATTTAAAAAACTAGAAACTCTAACAAGAGGTCTGATAGGAAACTGAGAATTAGATATTGGAGTCTCTAACAGAGGGAAATGAGAACTATCAGAAATACCTGGTTCAGTAGTAGGAGCTCCTTCTCTGGGAGCCTTTCCCTTTCTGATAAGCTTCTCTGGGTCGGCTTCAAGTGTTGTCAAGGGAAACTGAGGAGTAGACCTCGTATGCCTGTCTCTGGAAGCCACAACTGAAACAGTAGGTTCGTCATAGTGGAGTCGTCACAATGGAGTCGCCAAGTGCACAGTAGAAATCTTGTAGGGCTCTGATGTTTGATGCACCTTCAGAATCAGAGGCTCAATGTCGTTCAATCCCGGGGAAAATCTTCAACTTTGTCCCCAGCAACAGCGCTAGAATGTTAGCACCAGGAGTCACTCCTGGATTGCAGCAGGAGTAAGCTCGATACCCATCAGTTTTATATGTCACGAATTGGTTTTAATAATGGTCTAATGGATGCAAACTGAAGATATATCATTTTAACTCATAAACTAGGGGCAATTATGCATAGATAATGAGGTGTTGATCTAACTTCAAACAATAAAATAGTATAGTGGCGAATAGGTGGAAGAACAAGAGAAAGTGTATAGGACTACTCTAGACATCTGATCTTCTAGTAGCCTAGGGAGGAAAAGCTTAAGAGGCGAGATCCTATCGGATTTGAGTACTTCGAGATACTGAAAACGTTATAGCAGCAATGTAATCAAACCTACATTACATTACAGTCACAACAACTTGACTGGATCATCCATGCTCAAGTTTCTAGTATCAGAGGTCAAGATAAACGGAGGAGAAAGTTGATTGTTATTAAACAAGAAGTTTTAGAATCACGTTCATAACTGGAGAACCAGGAGCTTTACTAAAACATTACATACGGGAGCTCAGCTCTACCATCAACACTAACAAAATGGAAAAAATGCCTACATATACTTAGAACTGGCTTTGATTGCCTGAAACATGATCATGTCATGCATTCAAGGCTTTACGTTGATGAGCTTCTCTGTCCGGCTGCGCATGTAGATGTTGATCAGACTATCCATGCAATCTTCTGTTGGACACAATCTCTGTCAGTTTATACTGACAGCATGCCTCTACGCTTTGTCCATTTATGACCTTCTATTTATGGAAGGAGACGATGTCTCACCCACCTTCCACACTTTCATTAACTGATTCATCGGGATCTGAGTAAACAAAGTCAACGCTCGTGCTTGGAGACGTGGTTGTCTTTCTTTCACTTTCTTGTTGGATGCATACGAGGAAGATTAGCC
Source organism: Picea sitchensis (assembly GCA_010110895.2). Lineage (NCBI taxonomy): Eukaryota > Viridiplantae > Streptophyta > Pinopsida > Pinales > Pinaceae > Picea > Picea sitchensis. The sequence goes on from SNQJ01S0025543.1 coordinate 93,508, forward strand.
GGTGACCATGGATGCTAACGAGGAGGAACGGGAGAGGTGACGGGCACGGTTTCAGCTGGATACAAAACATGCTTGGTGGCCGGGTGGAAGGACGTGGCAATGGTAAGGCAGATAAGAGGATGTGGTGGCGAAAGGAGAATGGGGATGACCACATAGGTGGGGACAACACGGAAGAAAAATGGTGGGTTTTGAGAGATGGAGGCTGGAAGGGGAAGTGACATGAGATGGGAAGTGGAGTACACATGGCAGGCGGGGATAAGTGAGGAGTGGCACTGACACAACGGCGGAGAAGGGACAGGTGAGTGGAAGACAAGTGTCAACGGGAGGTGAGGGTGGTAAACAGAAGCAATAAGCAGAATATTGGAGAGGGGGGGTTCGACATCATGAGGAGGCGCCACGATAGTGGGAGGTCCAGAATGGAACCTGCGCCGTAGATCTGAGCACGCAGATCTCAGCCGCTCAGACCCACGCACCTCTTAAAATAATGCGTCCGATCACAAAAACTTAGGATAAGTGGGTTTTTAGCCCACTTCTTATCATTCTTTTTTCCATGGTGTCCATTTTGAAGGAATAACACCCCCCATACCAACATATGTGATAACAGTATGAAACAGGACATTCACAATTTTGTGGTTGAATGTGATGTTTGTCAACACAACAAGGGAGAAATAGTCAAATCTCCTGGCACACTACAACCACTTCTAATTCCCCCTGCTATTTGGTGGGATATCTCTATGGATTTTATTGTAGGCTTACCTAAATCAGAAAATAAATCAATCATCATGGTGGTAGTTGATCGTCTTTCCAAGTATGTTCATTTCTATGCTCTTCAACACCCATTTACAACCTCCATTGTGGCTCAACTTTTCATGGATCAGGTCTGCAGGCTTCATGGCATTCCTCATTCTATTGTTTATGATCATGACCCAACTTTCACCAGCAGTTTTTGGCAAGAACTGTTCAAGCTACAAGGCACCCAATTGCATCTCAGCACAACTTATCATCCCCAGGCTGATGGTCAAACTGAAGTTGTGAACAAGTGTTTGGAAACATATTTGAGGTGTTTTGCATCGGAAAGGAAAACTCAGTGGGCTCAATGGTTACCACTAGTTGAATGGTGGTACAACACTTCTTACCATACATCTACCCGCATGACTCCTTTTGAAGCGGTATATGGACAAAATCCACCTTCAATTCTCTCATACTTTCCAAGTGTCTCGAAGGTCCACGCGGTTGACCAAACAATTACAGTTCAAGAGGCTATTCTTCGTACACTCAAAGAGAATTTGGTCATGGCCTAGAATTACATGAAGCAACAAGCAGATCAAGGTCGCTTTGAATGTTAATTTGTAGAAGGATATCAGGTGTTTCTTCGACTGCAACCTTACAAGAAAAATTCCCTCAAGGCTGACCATTGTCAGAAACTGGTGCCCAAATTTTATGGCCCTTATACCATTCTCAAGTGTGTGGAATAGGTGGCCTATCAGTTAGTTTTTCCCAATCATTCTAAGCTCCATCCTATTTTTCATGTTTCATGCTTAAAGAAGGTGATTGGAACTAAGTGCCAAACTCAAACCAACCTTCCCGAGTTGGACGAAGAAGGCTCCATTTGGCTACAACCACAAGCAATTTTGGACCAACATGAGCGTCATCTGCGTCAGCAAACCATCAAGGATGTGTTAGTCCAGTGGAAAGATACAACTCCAGCAGATGCCACTTGGGAGCCAGCTACCATTCTGCAGCAATTTCCTCATCTCAAGGCTTGAGAACAAGGTTGATTTTAAGGGGAAGGACATGTTAGGGACCTAACCCTTCACGTAGGTAGAATTGTATATTTCCATGTAATAAAGGTCAATATTAATAAGGCATAACAATAAGGAAGAATAAGTCAAATGTAAGAAGACCTAATAGAAGCTTCCGCTTCTAGAAGGATCTTCCTCTAGATTGTTCTTTTGATAGACATATTTAGTATAAATAGGAGTCGAGGGTATGAGAATTTTTGTCTTGGATATTATTGTAATAGAGATCTGCTTTGCTGGAGGTTTCCCCCTCAAAGAGGCAAGTGAACATTGCTCTCAGTAATCAAAGTGCTCTTTCTCGTGTTATTCTGGTATTATCTTGGTATTATTGTGGTGTTGTTCTGGTTATATCATTGTTTATCTGCCATTTCTAGCTAATTATTTTTGTCCTGGATACTATTTTATATCTAGAATATTACATGAACCAAATGAGAGCAGCACAATAAGCTCACACACAAAATATTGAGACGTTGTAGGAGGAAGTGTTCCTGGTAACAAAGGAACTTGCAACTGTGCATGGCATAGTGAAGCAGACAGTGCAAGAGAGTGCAAAGAAGTTGAAGACCCACATTTATTGTAGAGACAACAAAAGGGATTTTGTAGCAGGAAACACAAGTAAAGGAAAAGGTCACAACTGCAAGAGAAACATTTCAAAAGTTCATTGCAATGTGGAAGAAGGCCTAAAGTGGTTGAGGATGAGCCATAGGTGAGTGTTGGGGGCCTGTTGGAGCAAGACATTTTGGGAACAGTTTTGGGAATTGCGCAGGAGAAAATCATGCGACAAGTCGACTAAGGAGAAGCGCATGCAGAAGAAAAGAAGACAATTAGCACATTTTCAAGTCTCTGATAATATCAAGTGTACAGCTTGAGGGGGCAGAATGGTTAAGAACATGTGTTTCCTCCTAAATGAACCCTAAATGAAAACTAGTGAGTTATTTTTGACTACAAGAGAACTTGATCAAAATGATTATGTAGATTAAACTCCTAGTAAAAAAGAAAAAAAAAATTATTCTCAATAAAAACAATCAAAATTTATTATGAAATCATGATTTATACCAAATCAATCCGAAATGAAAACCCAATAATTTATTTATTTATTGTATAACATAAGATAATAACATGCCTAGTAACATGTAAATAGTTAATTTACTATCCACATTATTATTTAAAAATCCTTTTTATTAGATACACACCATCAATATTTTCCTAATTTTCCTATGAAATATTAATTTACTATCCATCAATATTATTTAAAAATATTTTTTATTAGATACACACCGTCATTAACCTGTACTATGAACGATGAAGTCAATAGATAGCAAGCATTCATGCAGCCACCTCATTAACACGTACTAAGCCGTGGGATAGGGTTAATCAAAATAAAATGAATTGATTGGTTGAGACTTTTAAACAATGAAGTCAATAGCAAGCTTTTTTTTTAATATTGTTTTTTTCTTTTCATTTTTATCTTAGTATCTTAATCATAGTTATTTTTTTTTATTATTGTATTTTTTTTTATTTTTACTTTAGAGAGTATAATAATAAATAGGGTATTTCCACATAAGTTGAACATCTTAAGCAACCATTTATACAAACAAATCAAAGATCAACACACTTGTATATTGTGTGATTAAAACTCACTATTGCATGGTTAAAACTCTCAGGGAAATAAAAACAATCTAAAGTCCCAACAAATGTAACCACTTTAGGCAATATATTTCTACAAAAAGAAAATAGTGTACTTATGAGTTTCTCACAATAGATTATAAGCAAATGGCCCTATATGTTATTTAAATAAAGATCATGGAACAATCCAGTGTTAAGCCAAGAATCAATATAGTCATGAATATCTAGGAGAATGTGAACCATCAGATCACTTTATGTCTAGAA